>JAAAYG020026173.1:0-11380 GCA_009936455.2 Tomocerus minor | reverse complement strand
AAGCTGCCAATCTTATTTCTTCTGTAAAATAGCATTAAAGCAAATTCGAAAATACCCTTAAATACACCACTACCACATTATACTTTAAAGAGAGAGGTGTATAGTGTTTACCTATCATTTGAAGAGAGAGAAGGCGAAAACACAAAAACAGGATTATCAGAGTGTAATAAAAGCAGGTATCATACTCAATCTACCTTTGTATTCAGGTCAAATCCCATCACAGCGCCTTGATGGGAAACATAGGCAACTCGTTCACTTTTCTCATCTGCTCCTACTTCTTCTATTTGGCTAATAGCATTGATTTCTATGTATTCATTTTCTTCTAAAGAATTTGAACCCCGAGAAAACACAAAAATGTAATATGCGGAAATTTCACGATGTTCTAGGGAGCCTGGAGTCAAAACTTTCTTCGCGGAGATAAACAACCTGGACGAACCCAAAAAGCACTGCGGACAAATCAAACAAGAAAATTAAGTTGAAAGAGGAAGCCGGATTCGATTGTGAAAGGAAAATCCAATAGTATATATAAATATTATTATATGTGCATAAGATTTGATAATACCTTGCAACATTTTGCATTCCGTGGAAGATCAATACTCTTAAGGAATCTCTTTTCCAGCATATCAAATTGAAGCATGTTTCTGCAGTCCACACCAGCCATAACAATAGTCTTCTCCCACGCTAGCGGTAGCATATCATTAACCGAATAATTGCTTCCATTATTTAACAATCTAATATTCCAGTCCACGAAATTCTGCACCCATTGATTTATATTTTGTCTATCATTTTCTTCTGCCGCTGTCAATTCCAAGTTTTCCTCCATAATTTGGTCAATACATTCCAAACGAAATTCCGTTGTATTTTCCACGGCTGATCCTTTAATTTCCGTTTTGAAAATGTGCTCGTAACCTTTATTATCTTCGTCGCGTTGAATCCCAGTAAACAAACGATACACCTAATTTCCATGAAAATCTTTAGAGTCCATACTCATATGAAGAAGCTACTCTATTGAATAAAGTATAATATTCAGTTACATGCAATTCGTTATTCTCATACAGAACTATCAGAAAATCTGAGGTCAATTGAATTGCTTCGACAGCTACGGTCAACGTATTTTCTTCAGGCTCAATCGTCGTAATTAATTTAGGAACTCCTAATAATTCACACCACAATAGTTTTATCTATTTAAAATCATCATTTAAAAAGTTTTCTGCAAATGAAACATGTGCGTGTCTGGGAGAAAGTTTTTGGAGAAAGTCATAATGAAAGGTAAAGTTTTCTAATCTTACACAGGGAATCTATATCCCCTGAATGATGATGATGATGATGAATGATGGTCTATTACTATTCTTTAGCTAAGTAAACTCTTAAAAAATAATTTTGTTATGTTGTACCTTCTAGGGACCATAAAAATACATATCCCATGTTAGTTGCAGCAGCTAAGATTTTTCCATTACAACTAGAATCGTTGGTTAATTGAATGGCCGCAATTTCTTCAGGGACTTCCATTTCTTCAATGACGCATATTCCTTTTTGCCAGTTCCTTTCCAAGTGATAGCAATGGCGAAAGTACAATCCCCAGTCGCAGACAGCGTCTTCGGAAACAGGATACACAGGAGACGGTCTAAATTTAAAAGTCTGATTGTCCGCGACATGTGACACAACTCGAGTCCATTTCAGAGGATCAGTTTCTCCAGGGTTATTTACCCAACCTCTTCGTTTGCACATCAGCTTCCTAAAAGAGAGAAAAAATACAAATGGCTCTAACAAAAAAATAAAAGGTGTGTATTGAATTGCGTCATTAAATCAGTCGGATCACTGAACCTTGAGATTTCGTCATATGCGCGTCCTATTTTTGATGTATTATTATTAGTGCAAACAATTGTCCATTAGGTGTTACAGTGATACATAAAACAAATTCATACCACAAGCCATTTTCGTCGATAGTTTTTTTCCAGTCGGAGCTACAAGAACAGCAAGAAAGAAGATCTCCGTCCGGTAAGTATGAAAAAAGTTTCTGACTAAGCTCCGGAGGAAAAAGTTGAACGAAATCGATCCTGTTGTTACATGAGACGTCGTTTTCGGAGCCGCTGATTGACTCTTGCAGTGATACGCTTCCATTCGTTCCATCACACATGTTGATAAGTGACACGACACGTTGGTTTCGACAGACAGATACAAAATTACAACCTAAGAAACCACAAATCCATCTGATATAACAATATATTCTTCCCAGAGGATGTTTTTATTCTGAAGTACACAGTAGTATCTACTTTACTTACGAGGATTCCATATAAAACTTCCACTTCAATTTTTAGAAATGTAATAAAAGCAGCAAATATGTTTTAACAGGGATTCATGTTAAATCTATCACTTTTATATATGTGTGTATATGATAGTATATATGTCTATCACGGAAGAAGGTACGCATGCAGTGAATATCTATTCACTACCCACCATCATCCTGTCTCTGTTTTCCAATACTATTACAAAATTGGATATTTGTCATACTTGAACTTTTTTTTTACTTTTTTATATTAGCAACCACAGGGTAAATTCGGGATTGCAGGTATCGACCAAACGTCCCAGCTCCCTATCACATGTCTCCATGGATTTTGTCTCCATACAAATCCTGTAGTACTATTATGAATGTAATCCACAAACATCTACATCTCTGTATCTGCAAAGAATCCATTTATCTTGCGCAAGTAAATATTATTATTTCATCCTCTATTAAATGGTGGCTTAAATTGTGCAAGAAAATCACATACACCTATTCTCATTTTGAGTCAAAATCCTGGCTAAAAATCCTTAATGTATTTGCTTAGTTTTTCGAGTATTTTACTACCGAACTGTTGAAAATCTAAAGTAAATATTGTAAGGGAATGCCATAAATAAGTGTTTTATTTTTTATGATAGATCTTATATTGCCCACTACGCATTCGTTTTCAAGATTTCTGTAGTTCGTTATGCTCTTGAAATGCATAGCTGCATCAACGAAATACTTTCGTATCAACTGCTGCACCTCAACTGCATAGTTAAAATACTTGCTTTCACCACGATATTGTTATCGTATGAGAGTGGTGTATTGTACCAGGATAAACATTGATTGTCCGCAAACCCACTAAGTAGATGATGAAGCGTTGTAGGAGGATGTGTGCCATTCAGAACAAAGGCTACTTCGAAACCACAGCTGTTTTTCATGGCAGCGGCATGTAATCTCCTTGAACATAGATACTTACATATCCTTCCCAATCCCTACTGACATCATTTAGTCATTGTCAGGCCTACTGCACTGTCGTTGAGGGACAAATTCCATGCCATCTCATCTTATTCGATTTATAAAATTTAATCACATGGGTGACAAAGAAGCTCATTCTTTCTTAATTCATGATCATGACGTTCGTCAAAGAAACTTTCCTTACCGCCTTTTAATGTCTGAGCGAATTTACATTTTACCACTTTCCATGATTATCTCCAAGCACAATTAAGGATTCCATGGGAAAAATCATTTATTTTCCAAGTGTTTCCAGGAAAGTACAAAAGATTTCTATTTATCTTGTCGGAAGACGCGTTTTAATTGTAAAGAGAAAGTTGGACGGAAGAAGAGGATGCCACAAGCTGTGTTTGCACAGCCAACTATTACATGAATAGTTTTTCACACTTTAAGTTATATACCTATATTTTCATGATATTGGAAGCATGTTATGCAAATGCTTGCACACAGAGAGTGCTTTATAATTTAAACAAACTTCTCACTGTGTAATTCCTGAGAAATCTTATTTCAAGTCTTTGTTTCAATAGCTTTGGGCATACCTTGGTTAATATGGGTAGTGCCCATTGTCTTGTTTAAATTGCATCATTAATGACGTATTCCTATTTCATTTTAAGCACAACAACTGGGCACACTAATTAATGTTAAATATTTAGATATTTTGATTGTTTCTCAGGATTTATAAATAATTCATTCTAAATGATTAACAAATTAAATTATTACTGAATTGACTGATATTAACGCATACACCAGTGAGCATGCATTTTACTCAGAACATGCACAGATTAAATTACAAATACCCATCCTTGAATCTAATTAATTATCTTAGTTACATGTAATTAATTGAAACTTGCATGAACATCTAGCAGCAGTATTTAATGATATTTGTCAAGGGTTAATTGTTTTGCTTATATTTTTAAATGAATTACTTGTGCAGTACCATGCAGCGTTTTAATGATAAGTTTGGGATCGATTTGACTAAAAGCTCTAGCTCCTGATCATGGAAAAATTTTAACATCATTATGCTTGCAAAATTGTCTCGAAACGATTTTCATCAATGGGTTGCAAACATTCATTCCAGTAGGAATTTTATCATCTAACTATAATTTCACGTTCCGTATTATAAGTAATTGAATATGCCGTGTTACACTGAATATTGAATGATATTGATAAATCTGTGAATAATGATGCATATAAATCTATGAATGAATGTTGTGGATCCAAGGACAAATAACAATATGAGTAATAGTGTTTATGTATTACATAATATATATATCCTTACTTCATTAATATAATTCCATACAATTATTACAAAATCTTTTACTCCTTTTGTCCTTAGACACTGGACACATTTAAATGGGTAGCGACCTGTACAATAATTCATAGTGGATATAGAGAGGTTGATTGTAAATTCCGTTGTGTTCAACGTGTAGCAGGTACGCATAAAATTTTCAATGTGGCATGATGACCTTTGGACATAAACCTTTGTACTCTGTCCTTTATAATCATCAACACTACTTTAACAAGGTATATACAGGCATGTAGATGTGTATATTTAGGAGACTGATGGTCATTTATAGCACAACGGATACTTCTCATACGATATTATTACTATCTATCTCACCATAATATTTTAAGTAAGGATTTAGCCGATACGAAGGCAGTCTGTATACTCCTTCTATGCTGTAATCAATAACTTCTCAATAACATTTTTAAAAACATACGGTAAGTAGATCCGGTCTATTGGATTAATACAGGATAAATATTAATATGTATTGAATGCGTTAGATTAAACATCCTGATCTCCAATGCCTTAACTAACATTAACATTGTTGTTGTAGGCCAATTACTAATTACATACGTAAATACGTATACAGATTATTAGAGATTCACACCCAAAACACGCCATTGGGCTGTATAAAACCAGATTAAATTGTTTTTGATAAGATTACAGCAGGTTCAAAAGTTCATCACAGAAGCTAAAAGCCTAAACACAAGTGGAAACTGGTGCAAAGTGAGACAAGGAGCAAACGGGTGAAAGCGCACTGCTTATTGAGTGTGCAGTCAGACACAAATACAATAAAGAACAGCAACATCAACAATAATTGCAAATACTTCTGTTTACCTGATAAATAGCTCTTAATCCATAAAAAATTAACTAATTATGGAAAACAATGGTACGTAACGTCAATATAAAACCCGTGAATAATTTGACAATGTGATTTATCAATATTTTCAAACAAGATCCTTTAATTTTTATTTGTTATGCATTTGTTATGTACTCATTATACAGGGCAATTATGGACTGTAAAGTGCGGAAATGGCCAAATTGGAGATGAGAGTCCAGACATTTTGTACCATAATGAAGGATCTTTTAGTTCCAGGGATTCCAAAGAAATGACACCTGGACTTCAAAGAAACATCGGTTTTATAAGTGCCACTAGTTTAATCATTGGCACAATGATAGGTGAGCACTAGTTATCCGAGATAATATATTCCATATTTTCTCAGTACTTTTTCAGTTGGGTTAAAGTTGTCTATTTGTCATATTCACATACTGAGTATCGACTCAGTCTGACTAGGATAGGAGGAAACTTCGAAACTCGGGAAAAAATAGTAGACAAAGATATAATTTAAGAATACTTTAGATTTCTTCGAATGAATATCACGAAGCCCGAAAAAAATACTCTTTATATATGGTTCATGATTAATAACTTGTTCACTAAAGTTTTGCATTAGAAATCCGTAATTAAAGATTTTTTTCAATTCTGCGTAAACAAACACACACAAATGTATTAATTGTCATAAACCAAGTTTGTTTTTATCGAAAGAACATCCTAATAAACATAAAATATAATGTAGCTCGCTCAGTGTGCTGTTTGGAATCCAATTTTACCCCATTATTACTTACTAACTCTCGGATTTGGAGAATAAAATCTCAATCTGTACATATATTTTACATTTTTGTCATATTCCCCATAATTCTATCATATGTTAGTAAAGTCTCACTTAGTACTGGATGAATCTGTAGGAAAAGGAGCTTCTCCTAAAGCACAAATCTATACATAATAAAGTAAATATTTTGTTTCCTTTCTAAGTCAATCCTCAATCCAATTAATTTAGGTTCTGGAATATTTGTTTCGGTTGGGGGATTACTGGAGAAAACTGGATCTGTTTGGCTGAGCTTGATCGTCTGGGTAAGTTGCGGTGTCCTATCAACTCTAGGCAAGTATATAGACTTTCATTTTCCTTTAATATATCTATAGTACTAATTCTTATGATTTACACTTATCAGTGCTAAAGAAAATTCTGTAATAATTGTAATTAAAACAGATAAAGTAATTTCGATAACCTAAATGCAATAAGGCTCATTTAATTTTCTAGGTGCGATGGTTTACGTTGAGCTGGGGAGTGTAGTACCCAGTTCGGGAGCCGAATACTCATACCTGCTTTCTGTGAGTGAATATCATTTCTACTTAAGGATCCATTCCATGCGATTTGCATTAAATCGGTTACATATTACATGCTCTATATATGCTAAACTTGTCGCAGAACTCTTTTTATAACACAAGAAATATTTTAGAAATTTATTGGTGTAATTCTCATTGAAATAGGACAAATATTTCTTGGGTTATAAAAAGAGAACTGCGACAAGTTTAGTATGTAAAGAGTAGGCAACCGTTTTAATGTAAATTGTAAGGAATGGGTCCTTAAAGTAGGCAAAGACTTTGCTACGGCTGGCGGCTCTAATAAAAATTATATTCTATGCAATCTGTAATGTTCAGGCATTTGGATCTCTTCCGGCCTTTTTATTCTCCTGGCTGTGCACTGTTGTGATCCGGCCCTCTGGAATTGCAATTTTATGCCTTTCCTTGGCACAGTACACTGTAGAGCCTTTTGTCGACAACATTGAGGAATTGGGATGGGCTGTAAACTTAATATCAGGAGCTTCCATTCGTAAGTAATGGGATAATAAGTTTTCACCATTCCTTTTATGTATACTGCAAGTGGTGATGCATTTGGATAGAGCCACCATGCACCACCGGAGAAGGGCATAGGGCAGAGATACATTCAGAAGATATATAAATAAAGATGCTATGTGTACTTATGTACTGGGCTTAGCGAAAATATTGAATAGTAAATAATGGCCTACCTACCTACATAGAAAGCATTTTGATAATGGAATGGGGATCTATTTTTAGTTCTAGTCACATATATTAATTGCATCAGCGTGAAACTAGCAACGCACGTCATGAATTACTTCACGCTCGCTAAACTTGTAGCAATAGCCATTATTATTGGAAGTGGGATTTACAACATCAGCAATGGTAATGATCCTTATTATAATGACTATCTAGTATCTCTTTTCTTTTTGAAACAACGAAAGCCAAAACTCATTTATTATACTTAGTTGCCCTACATAACTCATTTCAGTCTTTGAAAATGTTTTCCATTTATAGGGAAAACCCAACATCTCAAATTAACTCTTGAGGGGAGTTCATGGAATTTTGGAGATTTAGCATCCGCCTTCTATAATGGCTTATGGGCCTATGAGGGTTGGAATCAGTTAAATTTCATTACAGAAGAAGTTAAAAATCCACACAAGTATGCGAAAACTATCAATTGCTTGTCGGCTTTTATGTTTGCTGAAAGTGTTTATCAATTATTAGCACTTTATGAAAAATTCACTTGAAATGGCAATAAAAAATGAAAAATCTACAGAAGGAAAATTTAATTGATGTTTCCCTGTTTTTATCCATTAGAAATCTGTCGAGGTCAATCCTTACTGGAGTATGCATCGTGATGATTTGCTATCTTTTGACAAATATCTCTTACCTGACTGTTATTACTCAAGACGAAATTAAAGGAAGCAGCTCTGTTGCAATCGTAAGAGATATTATGAGTAGATAGTTATAAATAGATACAATTAAGATACAAGGAAATAATGCCAACTTTCAACAATTATTTTTAAAAAAATTAAAAATGCAGACTTACGGAAATCGAGTTCTGGGTGTGATGTCTTTTTTAATGCCCCTGACAGTGGTTATGTCTACATTTGGATCATTAAACGGATCTCTTTTTACTACTGGAAGGCATGTAGCACTTAGAGATACATTTTTTACTTTCTACAATGATTCTGGTAATTTATTCCAAGCAAAGAATAATCACAATGATTTGGAAAAACTAACAGGCTGTCTTACGTTGCTGGTCGGGAAGGTCATTTGGTGGATTTTCTTTCATATGTGGACATCAAACGACAAACTCCTTCTCTTTCTTTGATATTCAATGTAAAAATATTACAACTTAATCAAATGAATTTCCTGAGTACAAAGGTTAATAATTTTTTTAACCTTACAGGGTCTTCTGACATTTATCTATTGTGTTGCGTTAGATATCGAAGGTCTCATAGATGTTTTCAGTTTTACACAATGGATATTTTACGGAGCAGCTATGGCTTCATTAATTCGATTGAGATCCACTATGCCCGATGCTCCTAGACCATTTAAGGTTTACCACTTTAATAATTACCCAGACTGACTCATGCTGCCAATTTAATGGAAATTATAAATGAGATCCACTTATGATTTTACTTGATCATTCTTTTTCCCTCATAATAGGTACCGATTATCATCCCTTGGTTTGTTCTCTTAATCTCCGCATTTCTCGTCGTGGCCCCAGTCGTGGAAAACCCGAAGTTTGAGTATTTGTATGCAATCGGCTTTATTTTATTAGGGATCATCCTTTATATTCCCTTTGTACACTACAAGAAAGTCCTTCCTGGGATGCGTAAGTTACAATTAACTATTAGCATTGCATTGCAGCACACAAATCCTCAACAAATAAAAATCAGTACTCATTGTTGTTTCTTGATTTCCTTTTAGCTACACTTACGACATTTCTTCAAAAACTGTTTCTTGCTGTACCTCCAAGTCTACAAAATGATGAATACATTATTCACAAAGAAAGATAACTCTCGTAAACGTATTATACAATGTACCTACGTGCCAAAGTTTGTAATTTTGTGATAAAGCTCCAAATGCAATAAATTGTTAATTTTGTATTTAAAGTACTATAATTTTTCTGTGATTATTGATAACGAAGGTCCTTAATTTTTACTATCAAGTCAAATTTTGAGTTACATTTCCACACTTTTAATGGTATAGCAATTCTACCATCAAATTGGCTATTTAAAAACAGTACAAATATGCTGTAACTGCAATATATTAAAATAATTTAGTCTTTGAGCGATAATTTCAGAAAAGAAAATATTTTATTCAGACGATAGGCACTAAAAACTAATCACAATTCACAACAAACAAAAAATTCGTTGATACAATGTCAATTTTATTTATTTCTTTAGGTAACAATCTCACATTTTTTTCTAAGAAACATAATAAAGCACATTATTTGTGTGCATCCTGAATTGGAAAAAAGTAGAGCGTGAAGAATATTGTCAAAACGTTTTGTAAGTGATTATGACAAATCAAATAAAAATGAATGAATGAAAACAATACAAAGAAGTAAAGAACAGACAAAATCCTAGATATTATGTAACCGTTTACCAAGCACCAATTTAAATTTCCAAAAGAAATCTACTCTACATACTAATTGTTTGTGTTACATACAATAACATTTCTCTTCTATTACGATTAATAGCTACTGATATCCCCTAATTTGATTTATCAACACAGCATTAGTAGCGTATAGTACAAGAACCATACATACAGGCAGGTGGAATCTGTGTACAACATCAAATTCATCCAAGCTGTTTTACCGTAATTACTATTACCTACATAGCTACTTACTACAAGACTAATTAATTGGGTCCCATTTTTCGTAATTGAAGATATATGACAATATCTTTTATTACTTCAGTTTCCTTCTCATTTCTTATGCTGGTATATATTACTTATAGTAGTCTTTTGTCTAATTTAGTAACTCTATTTAGTATAGGTATTTATTTATTTGTATGATAAAAGTTGGAGAAAGAAATTCGAAAATTAACACGGACAATACTTGAGTATCTACCTCTGAACGTTAACAAACATTTTAACGATGGGGCAAATTTTCATAAAAGTGCGGTCAACAGCTGCTACCCTTAAAATGTGCATCAATTTTTGAATGCTTCTATTTTTGTCACTTGACCGCTGATTGCTTTACGCCAGGTGTTGACAGTGTAGGTACTTATGTAATATTTTAGCATTCAATCTTAACTAGTTTGTAAAATCTCTATCCTTATTAGCAGTAGACAGCATTATACAGGTAAATCTTGTTCCTTAAAATATAGAAGACGGTGCACTGTTGGAAAATAATCAAAGTACTGGCACAGAAACCGTAAGTCAAATAATTGATACGTAATCAAAATTAGAACTGACAATTAGTAGATACTTTAGATACAATAATTTCTTAAACATAATTAATTGTGATTTAATGACGAAATCCTATTCTTAGAGCTTTTTTTAGTTCCTCCTTAAAAACTCCTTTTTCAGTTCTTGTTGATAAAGAAAAAACGGAAAATAAGAGAGGCTGTCAATGCTAGAGCCATCGGAATCAACCATGTTTTCCATGAACTGAAATAGAAAAAATAACGAATCAGACACACAATTAATGACCTGCCTTGATTCAAATATATTCAATCTATGGATAATGACCAAAACAGAAAATTTATATTTTCCCCAATGCCCACCTGTTATTGTCAGAACTGCCGTCGTCGGCCCATTTCTTAGCTCCCCTGTCTTTAGAATGAGTTTTGTCCTCATCAATTAATTCTCCTACGAGGTAATCTTTCATCATAGTTCTGGCATCTGTAGAGTGACCAACATCTTCAAACGGTTCCGTGGCATCCTTACCGCCTTGTTCCAGTAAAACTTCCTAATGAGTTCATAAGTTGATATTTTTAATCAATTCCACAATTTTATAGTCTAATACGTTAGGAACTAGAGACGGTGTAATTTAATTTTTTACCTCCCCACCAGGATGTTCTTCCAGGAATTTGGTTACGTCATATACATTGTCGTGGATAACAATCCAGCAAGATTTCTTAGAATTGTGGGATTCTACATCTTTTAAAGCGTACCTTTTTGGCTCGGACATTTTTATACTTCT
>JAAAYG020026172.1:0-53349 GCA_009936455.2 Tomocerus minor | reverse complement strand
TGTCTTTGGAGTAATTCCCTCCTTAGGAGTGATTCCTGTTAGGAGTCCTTCGCTCTTTGGAGTCCTTCCCTGTCACCGTTGGCTAGTCAATCGCAAAAAATATCAAATAGTTGAGCAAAGGATACGCAGCTACATATACCGAATACAAGATTACGCTAAAAGTTATATAGGTATACTATACTACTAATAAATACTCTTTCGTTTCATAGCTAAAGTTTTCGCATACGCAAAATCTGATCAAATCTTGTTAACAGATTTCTTAGCTTAGTTGGTATTACTCAAAGTACAGTAGGTGAGTGCTTAGGCAAAGTAGCCTACTATACTACTACGACTGTATATAAACATTAGTTACATATCGCAATTACATTGTATACGAGTTGGAACAATAGTAAAATTGTGGCTTGGCTTCCTTCGGTTGTTGGCTAGAGTAACTTGATTATTGGTTGGTAGAGAGATTTCAACATTTTTCTATAATACACAGATATACAGTGGCCATCATCGTAAGTTACCAACAGAGCTGGTCAAATGGCTTTTTCTACTTTCATGTGCAGTATGGGAGCAATAACGTAATGGTAATGCCTAGGAGTTGATTTTTCCCATTGCCCCCACACTGGAATATTGTTGTAGTCTTCGTATATGCTATTTTGTAGCATAGGAAGACAGGAGATTATATAGGCTACTACTGCCAGGCCGGAGAGATGTGTAATGTGTTCTAGATAGAACATGGCTTTGTTTTTACTTTAGTAGTAGTAACACTTATTGAGTTGTGTGTGCAAGTAAAGTGCTCCTATCACAAGGAGCCTAATGTTAAGGAGATGTGGGTATGGCACACACTCACACACAGAAATTTATGACTTATGCGTTGTGGCAAGGCAAAACGCAACGGCATCTTCGTCACAGAATGTGAGAAGTGCAAATGTAATGGTCATTTGGACAAGTAGGCAACCCCTTGTCGCGAATGAAAGCATTTCATTCCTAATGAACACTCTCAAACTTCTCTTTGCTTTGAGATCCTCTCTGATATCCTTTATGATTATGATGCTGTATTAATAATTATTATTATCTATCATTATCATAGAGGTAGGTAGGTAATAGCGGACTGCCAAACACTGCACTCCACTCACTCGCCTTACAATGGACGTCATCATGACGAATACTTTTACATCCATAAAGCTTATGTATGTGTGGCATTTTTTGCAAGCCTAGTTAACTTAATATTAATAGTTATTGTCGTAATACGAGTTTTTATGTGAATCATGGATGGTGGGCTTATTTTATTAGTAGTTATAAGTACGCAGCAGTAGCGAGTAGCGGGTAAACTCCCAACACTATAATATAGCAAATACTCAAAATGTGCCATAAAAGTCGATAATATTTATATGCTGTTTTGAAATTGCAAAATTTACTCAGGAATTATGTGTCACGGTTTGAATTTGCGTTTTACAATTTAACTCCATTCCTTTTCCTTTTCTTCAATCTTCAACAGCTGTCTCACAATAGAGCTACACTATAGTTATCTCGCACAACAACAGTAAGGTATATATGCTTATAATATTATAGGTGGTTTAAATAAAGCTGGGTTGTGTAACAGCTTTATATAGCGGGTTTCTAATAAAGTAAAGTAAAGTGTGTAAAGTAATAAGTAACAAGTATTCACATATTTATACAATAGTTGTTTGTAATTTTATTTAGTTTTTTCAAAAAGTAGTCTGTTAACATTACTTAAAACCGTAGACTACTAGCTAAACTTGTAGAACTCTTTTTTTCAGGGACTGTATCACAAAGACTACTATATTACCTACGATAAAATACTAGAGTATCATATACGATGAAAAATATCATAAGTTGTAATGCTGTATTCTGTAATAAAAGGAAATTACATGTTTACGTTGATTGATGATCATATGAATTATATTTTATTGGAAAAACCGATTTCACTACATGCACCTATGTTATTTTAATAATCTCGTGATCTTTTTATCTGTAGAATTGCATTTTATCTTGTTATATATAGATATTTACAGTATGCAATATAAAAATCGATTAAGGACCCATTCTATTCGATTTGCATTAAAATGATTACCAACTCTTTACATGTTAAACTTGCCGCAGACTCTTTGAATCAGGCAAGACACACAGAACCGATTTTAATAAGAATTGCACCAATAAAATCCATGAAACATTATCTACATTTTGGATCCTTCGTTTCGGATAGATTGTTGCTCTATTTAAAAAATAATATAAAAATATTCAATATTTTTTAAAAAACGAAGACGCATCTATCCTAAATTTCAAATGATAGAAAATGTAGATATTATATTATATAGGATTATATTATATTGGTGCGATTCTCATTAAAATCGGTTCCGTGTGTCTTGCCTGATTCAGAGTTCTGTGAGAAATTTAACATATAAAGAGTAGGGAAAGGGAACAGTGTCTATTGCATAAATATGCCGATTCTATGCAAATCGAATGGCATGTGTCCTTAATCGATAAAATTAATAGTAGTACTCTGTTACAGAATGCATCTTCGCAATTAGTAGCGTTAATTTGTTTTTAACATTTAAAAATCCATTTGTATGCAAATGCAGACTACATCAAAATAAGTATTAGAAATGGAGTTAGGTTGATCCTAATTAATGCAATGGAATTATGAAATGAGTGATGAGAATGATGATGAAGTATGATTGAATTTTGAATGTATTTATGCAAATAAATGAGTGAACGGGTTGAATATAGTTGCATTACACTGATGAGCAAATGAATTTAATTTCACGGAAAATCTGCAATGCCTTCATTTGAGGTTACATTACATATTACATTGTACAATTAACACAACACAATGCAATAGAAATCGAGGAAGAACAGTAAAAACAGCACCACTCCACCTCAGCTCAGCCTAATTGCACTAGAACTAAACTAGTCTACTCTACTCTACTACTACTAATTAATCTACACGTTCCTCTCCACACCCTCCACACATTAACATGAACCAATAACACAGAAAACGAAAAGTCGTAAGCTATTTTCGATAGTTATGAACGCGCTGCACTGAACTGCATACTAAATAGTAGTAATACTATACATAGTATTGTATTTATTATCATTAGTATAACAGTAATAGTAACAAGACACTCTGTTCTGTTCCGTAGTCTCTTCCGTCACGAATCCCTACTAATAGTCTTTGTAAGTGTAACAATAACAATAAATTAGCTAGTCCTAGTCCTTAGTGATACGAGACGAAGCCTAGAATTACTTTAACTTGGATTCAACGTATAATAATAGTTAGAATAATAGGCAAAAATGTCAGTACTAGCAATTAGCACTACTCTCCTTCGATAATAATATTACAAGGTAGTTCATTTCACGTCTAGCTACAGCCCGTGTTGATATTCTATACATACTATCTACGTATAAGATGTATGCAGTTACATTATTAACATAATATATTATAAGGTACTCAGGAACTGAAGCGTCTAAGCGATGAATCTTTTGCATAAATTGCGACAATATCATAAATAGTCAAACATTACTTAGCATTTAGTTCTTATTCTATAACAAATTAGCTTTTCTATTCATTTACTCTATATTTAAATTGTAAACAAAATGTGCAATTTACTTTCTGTATATAGGAAAATTGCGTGGAACAAACTTAGTTTGAAGCATCATTACTAACTCTCATCCTAATAATAAATGGCGATCTTAAGCTTATCTTCTATTTCTATGTATATATCTAAATAATTAATAGTATTACATGTAGCAACAACAATAGTATGTAATCTCTTCCTAGCCTAATAATTATCTTAGGTATCTCTTATCTTACTGTTAATAATAATATAATATTTTATATTCATCTTTGGTTAATTGAGCCTTCTGATTATGCGAGCAAGGAAAATAGAGCAGTTTATTTATTCCTCTGTTATCATCTATGACCGTCTACTTATTCACACACATCATCCAACTACACAATAACATTTTCATTCTCTTACGTAATTTACTTCTCATGCAATGTCAATAAAATTTGTCCCATCGTTCCAGTTCATGTCTATTGATTTAACCTTCATTGTGTTTACCTTCCCAAACTCTAAACGGGCCATTAACAAACACTGCCCACTGTCTGCCTAAAGATCTACTTAAATATAAGAGTAGGATTTAAAAAATTGTATCAAAAACCAATTATTCAGTGTATTATTCTTAAGGAAAGGAATCCAAATAATTGTCTCTAGATTTTTGACCTAATTTGAAATGTATGATTTTACCCAGAATATAAGTTCAAGTAGTAAATTCACATGGATAATTTTATATTTTTGATATTTTTCATTCCACTGCTATTAATTTAGATAAAGGAGGCTAGAATTTATTGCTAAAAGAGGCTAATAATTATTTTCTTTAAGATCAAAGGCCTAATTACATTTTACAGTTCCCTATTGTACGTATAATATTATTATTAGCTCCTTAATTTAGTAAACCTTGACATTTCTTTCTGTGATCATACACTCTCACCCAATCAAAATAGAGTTCTAAAGACAATTACTGCTCACCACACCTTCATCTCATCTTCATACAATATAAATTCAATCCAACTTTACATGGCTATCATATTATTATAATAGCTTCACAGGCATAAATCACAATCACAAAAGATTTACGTTACAATTGATAGTATATAGATAGTTAATCTCTGTAGATCTAGTTAAAACTTTATGTTCCTGTACTACCACCCCTGCATGCCTTGTAATTATTTAACTTACGTATATAGTTTGAAGTTAATAAATAGCTGTCTTTCATCTTTCCACAGATTAATAGCTAACTGTGTCTGTGTGGAGTAATTACATAGATAAAAAGCTCCTATAATTCCTGTCACATTAAAAACACAATTTCACCTGCCATCCATACATTATTACATTATATTGCTATTATAGGTAATTTTAACGTATTGTATTTGAATCATGTACTGTAATTTCGGATCATGGCAAATATTTAGCTTTAGCAGTACGAAAGTTCCAGTTGAAAACCAATGGTATCTCTAAAACAAGTTATTTATATCCTGTAAATATGCTTTAATCTCATATATCGGCAAATCTACAACTAATCTCAAAAAATTAAAACAGTTCTCTGCAAAATAATGTGCTGCAGCCTGCATTGTATTTGTTTAATTGCACGTATATGCCTAGCACATAGAATCAGAGCCTTTTTTAAATTATTTTACTATAAGGTTGTAGCATGGGCTGATTAAAATTGAACTTGTCAAAAGGTAATTGTAGGGCTATTTCGGTAAAAACAAAACTGAACGAAAGTGAGCAAATAGAAGTTAAGCCAAACAATTTATAGCAACGAAATGGCAGTTAATGTGACTTTTGTTTATACTTAGATCCCCATTTCTTTTAACATTTGAGTGAGTGTTTCAATCATTATTCACTGTTAAAGAATAAATCTCTGTTAAAAGAGTCTCTTCTATGTATTTATCTACTACCGGTAAGTATATATTAGTATTAGTAAACGTTATTTATAATATATTGGTATGATATGGTACATGGTTTGGTATGGAATGGGAATAAATACGAAACTTGATTATCTTTTCCTGTCTCTCAAAGGTAATTCCTAATAATAAATAATTACCTACAGGTATTTATAATATTCTACTACGCAAAAACAGAATCATTTTTAACAAAATTAACAAATTGTCATTTATCATCAAGATCATTTTACACCTTTGTTGACCGCATACAAAATTGATGCATGAGTCTACAGGATTTCTTTATCTCTCATTTCTAGCAGTCCGAGCGTGGGAACTGAAATTCCGTCTGTCTACAGTGAATCAGTAACTATAAATCTAATTTAATAGAATTGTTTAAAATGTAAAGTGTGTAAAGTAAGTATTTAGAGCATTCGTGAACACAATTTGCCTGAACACTGAACAACTGAATTCTGTAAATAAACTGAAAAACAGATTGTGAACTTCCGCTGCATCCTCCTCCTTTCGTTCTACATAACTACTTGGGTATAGGTATCCTTATCCTTGGTAATAATAGAATTGTAAATTGGAGAGTAGCAGATTCAACTAAGTCTCTAATTATGCTCCATGCAACTTACAATCCCACAGAACTAGACACCAACACAGCAACTCGAAAAATTCCCCTTTTCAAATGAAAAAGTTGGCATGGCTTGGATATTTTTTTTCTTTCTTCCTCTGCCTGGTCGCTAATAAAATTTTATGTACTATAGTGTGGCTTGGTAAAAGTATAAATAATATTCAGCTCTATCTGTATCTCTCTAATAATAATATGTAATTTCTGAACTGTTCCTTTTAACTCTTTGTGTACATATGCATCTGTTGTGCCATGATTTTACTTATGTATAGGAATCCTCAGTTGTCATCAGTCACACACTGCACTTTATCTAATAATAACAATGATGCAATTTCACTTCCTACATTCCTATACCTGCATCCATTTTCATCCACTTAGTCAACCTAAAGGACAAAGGGCTGATTTTTTCAAAAGAACATTAACCTAGTGACTATTAAAAGGCCTTGTGTTAAAGTGCACATGCATGCAGAGCAATGTTCTGATAACAACCTTAAAAGTAACTACTATAAACACACGATACTAAAATATCTTCATCTTCTTAAATAGATTACCACCGCTATCTATAGTATTTACTCATATAAATTACGAGTCAGTAACCTTAACGTACGTTTTACAATCAAGCAATATTATTTTAACGTATAGGATGCTATGTATCCATGTAGGTTCCTAACATACACTTTTTAAATACAAGTAAAACATTTCACCTACATACAATACACACAAATACAGAGCTCTACACACACATACACGTACTACTATAATAATAGTATTCACCATAACCATAAAATCAAACGATCACCTTAATCTGCCTACAAATACCTTGTCTTGCAATGCATTTACTTAGGAATTGTGCTACTCAAATGAGAATAAAATATTTAGCAGTCAATTGAACTAACTTTCAATTGTGCCTATACATATACCTACTGTTTTATAATACAATAAATAATGTTTACTACTTTATTTAACAAAAACAAACTTTGGTTCTTTCCTCATATAAAATCAAACTTTCGTTTCAGTTCCCATATCTATAGCTCACTTAAAATTAGGTAGCTACTATTATTACTACTAATAATAATATGATACTTTGAATATCTATTATAACGGTAAGTACAAACAGTTTTGCGTTTCCACACTCTAGCAATAACTAATAATCACAATGTGTGATTGACACAGTGTGTATCTTAGGATTAAGAGAAAACGCTATTTAACACAATAATAATATTATATCATCTTTATGATTCAGTACAATACAGGTAAGCAACACCGGGCTACGGACAAGTAATTAATTGGTAATTATCGCACTCAAGTCTGTGAACCTACTTCTAGGTAGCTAAAACTTAGCCAATAAGAATATAACATGAACTCTAAGGGTTTTGTATTAACAACGTGGGCTAACATAGCAAACAGTACTAGAAATCAGGCTATCTCTATATAAATAGTATTTAAAACGCGTTAACTTGATAAATATTAGACTACAGCTAGTGAATACACATTAGAATTATAATTACGTTAATTATTCTTAACATTAACTTCGGGACTCTTGACAAAGTCTATTTGGGCGTAGGCGACGGCAGGTCCTTTGACAGTGGCAGCTGCGGAAGAGCCGCAGCCAGTGCCTCCGATGAAATGGAGATTCCGTCTGGCTTGTGGCGGTTGAATTGTGGTGTAGGTGACCTGATGCTCTCCGTCAGGACAAATTATGGAGGGAGATGGAGGTGGTGACTGGATAGAATTACCGTGGTAGATGCGCAGCGGGTCTTGTTTCTCAGGAGACTCTTCAATTCTCGAGAGGCCCATTGAGGAAGCCGTCGTCGTAGCTGTCGACGACGACGAGGAGGTATTTGTCGGAGTTGTGGTCGTAGTTCCAGAATTCCCTAGTACAGCGGAGACTGTTGTTGAATGTTGACTTGAATTGGCAATGACTTGACTCGTCTCCGTTGAGGGAGACATTAAGGGGTGCTGCGGGGGCGGGCTCTTTACGCTCACACAGGAAGTGCTGCTGCTGTTGCTGTTGTTGCTCGTCGTGCTGATATTGCTGCTACTACTCAGACTGCGGCTTAGTGGAGGTGGCTCAGTAACCGCCACTGACGAACAGCTCAGATTACTGGATAAAAAACTGAGGGGCTTGACGGCAGAGATATTGGCATGAGGATCATGTGCCCGGACGACGACTGCGGGATTATTCGGGTTAGCAGTGCTGCTGCTTCCGTTGTTACTGCCTGCGATCGACTTAACACTATCTAACAAATTACTGAGAAAACTGTTGCTACTAGGAAGATTCGACTGACTGCCTTTTCTTGGGAAGGAGGCAGTGCTGTAGGATTTATCTTTTGCCTTGCTACTATTGTTACTGCTATTACTACTACTGAAGTCCATGTCCAGGTAAGCTCCGTTATCGTCCAGCTCTTTTAGTTTCTTGAGATCCATTCCCGTCATTCGTGTCAGAATGGACGAGGTTGTGTCGGGGTAGCCCATCCCACTGCCGTCCAGACTTTTATTATTTTTCTGGATTGATATCGGCTCTGAGGTAGCATATCTTGAGGCGGAATTCACTCCCGAGGAGTTACTGAGCGAGACTTTTGACATGGGAGGCTCCCCTGACTCTCCTGTTGGAGGTGTCTCTCCCCCCGTTGTCACAAGATTCTTTGGCACAGGACTAATTTTCGTGATGTTGCTGGAGCCGGAGTTGGAGCTTGAGCTCAGATTGCCACCTGGACCGGGCAAAGATCGCTTCCTTCCTTTTTTGTTGTGAGAGAAATCTAATTCCATCAAGTCCGAGTCCGCCGACTCACTGGCAGTTGACGTGTGACTGTTTTGGTTTTGGAAATGAGGGTACATGGGAGGATATTTGTATGGCTGCATCCGACTGGCAGATCCGCTCCACGAGGAACTCAACGGGGCGACAGGAAGTCCAGACTTTGTCCCGCATGGTATAGCAACGCTTTGGATCACTGGGCAGTGTCGTCCAGATGGTAAAATCGGTCTCACGGGCTTTGAGTTCGCCCCCATTGAACACGATCGCATTCTGCTCTCAGGAACAGCCTCCAGCCGCATTTTCCCCGAACGACCTTTACCCGTGGAAGATGTATCGGACTTGGAGCCTACAGAATACGCCCTTGTCGGCCGCATCCCTTCCATGTCATCCGACAAATAGGAACTGACTTTATCTAAATTGTATTCCGAAGACGGCGTCCCACTTTGGATTGACTCACTGCTTTGCATTTCTGTAACAAATAATAAACATTTATCATAACATGATTTTATCATTACTCTCTGCTCTGCATACAAATAAAAAATAACCCGAAAACTATTCTGTCACTAGTCCCTACACGTGGATAGACCTATAATAATAATAATTCCGTCAGATTGGAATCCAGAAAAGACACCATTCGTACACGTGCCTCCTATCTACCTCCAGACTCTAACTAAGTAGGTGATACGTTTAGATAAATACACAACAGAGAAATACTTTCTCAATGTATGTCTTCTGCCTGCACACTGCTAAAAGGAAATTGAAAGGACATTTATTTAAAACTGGGTCCAAAAGTCGGAGTCACCGTCGAATGCACTAAGGTACTTTTTTATCATTGCATCACATGAACACACACACAGAGGAGAGAGAGAGAGAGAAACGGAAATACAACACACAAAAACTAAGGTCTTTTCAACCTTGTAATAAAAAGTGTTTACTCTTTATCTGTTAGATGCAGGAGCTCTCTCCTGTTTACTCCTAGCTCCTGAATACTTGAACGCGTATTCTTAGATAGATGAACAGCGTTTGCTAACGCTGTTCTCTATATGTCTATAATCTTTGACTATTCTAGGACAAGGGTCTGTATAGGATAGGACATCCAAGCAAAGCATAAGAGACAACAACGCCAAGAGTTGCTCGTCCTTCAAACTAATTCAATCAGAATTATTAAGAAAAGTTGCAAGGATGCTCTTTTCTTATTTTCCTAGTAGTACAGTACACGTAGGTAGTAAGAGCATTAGTAAGTCAATGATGTTGACGGCACATACGTAAGGCTGTGTTGCTTTCACTTGATTGAAGATAGAGCTATTTAGCATGAAAAGGAGTGGGCTGGGGAGCTGAGGAAGGAAGATAAGACAAAACATGCCAGTGGATGTGACAACCTTTGATCTAGCTCAAGAAATACATGGGATTTGGAAATAGTTTAATATCCTGACGGAGATTGGACAATATTTAATGTCGCTATTACGTCCGTCCGTTTATCGCCTACAGCATCTAAGCTGGCCAAACACAAAGAAATCAAGTTTACCGTCATTGCTCAGATCCAGCTTTCTTGCGAAATCCATTTCGATGTATTGCTCGTCTAAGCCTGTTGTGGATCCCGCTGTCGAGCAAGCCCCAGATTCGCTCCGACTGTAAACAAGTAAATAATATCTCTCATAAATCCAAAGTGACTCATTAAAATTCATTCGAGATCAAATGGCATTTCAAATGGAGGGGGAGAGAGTGTGCGTGGGGGAAATGCTTTAGAATCCATATACATTATTCATTATTTTTCTAGAGCACAAAGGTCAGATATCATCAAACGATATCAAGTCTCAATGTTAAAAGACGACCACACACACACCTGTGAATAGATCCTGGAATCATCGGAACATAGCCTTCGTTTTCTTCAATTAAACTTGAATTTCGACTGTGGGACACAGAGAGTTTTCCGCTGCTCTTCACCGTTCCATTTCCAACCATCATTCCTCCAGCTGCAAAAATAATATAAAAATTCGTGGAGTGAATATAATTTGTTTGTTACCCAAAAATCCATACAATTCAAATTATGACTTGAATCACGAACCAGTCTACACAACTGAAGTAAAAAGCACAAAACCTCATCCTACTTACTTAAAAATAAATGTCATCTACTCATTCCTACCACATCATAAACAGTTGCTGTTCGATCTCTACTTGGCTAAAATCTGTGGGGATTCAATACGTGATTTACATGTCATTTGACAACCCTATATTATCATTTCATTTTCTGCTTGAATGTATTCAATACAAGCATTGCATTCTGTCCCTATCTCCATTTTCTAGTTACAATATCTCATCTCTCTTTGCACTTCGTTTGTACGGGAGCACGAAACTAAATAGTGTTTAGTAATACTGTGCAGAAAAGATTTACGATCTATCCATATCAAAATCATGAGGTCAAGAGAAATCTTTTAGGTATATACTCAACTCAATTTCTACGAACCATAGTTCATAATAACAAAACAGATCATTGTAAATGTAAATCATAGGGAAGATAACGCCTACTACATTTCCAAATGCTTCTAATCTCATCTCACATCACAGTATTTCCTGTCACAGAGAAAAACAAACGAAATGTTCGAAACAAAGTATATGGGCTCGGATTCAACTTGACCCATTGATAATTACACAGTAGCCTTCTTCCTATCTGTAATCCTCAAGTCCACCACAAGCTATAAATAATGTAAACAAATTCCCTCGTTTTATTATTGCCATTACATTCGTATGCCCAAAAAAGGACCCAAACTACTATCAAATATTTACAACACGATCATTCAGTGAGTTGAAAAATAACAAAAATTGATGTATAATTTGATAATAACCTCAAGTTATTGGTTATCTATAATCAGTTTCAATTAAGGTTGACTCAAGCAAACAGCACGGTCAAACTGTTAGAGAAATCCTTGAAAAGCAGTTGACATAAAGACATAGTGCAGCATATCGAGGTTCTTTAAACAGTAATCACCGTATGTATACATAAATAAATAAAGGCAGATATATACAGTGTAGAATATTAACCTGGGCTCATGGGCATGTAGTTGTCGAATGGTGACATGGGACTTTGAACGTCCATGTAGCTAGAAGGAGTCTGGGCGGTGGAGCTGGATTCTTTGCTCACAATGGAAGTGTCAACATAGTCGCTGGAGTCCGTGTGCAAAGGGAGTCTCAAACTGTTGAGTGTCGACGTTTGCTCATCCCCGGGATAATATGGCACGTAAGATTCATCCTCCTCGCAGCTTTTAGAGTAGTCGAGTCCCGGAAGTAGGAGGCTCCGGTGTCCCAATCCACTTCCGTTGTGGCTGTTGTTGTTGAGATTGTTCTCGAGTTCCATGGAGTAGGAGCTGGAGGCTGAGTCCGTGCCTGTGGAACACAAGGGACTGTTGAAGGCGATGGACGGACTGCTGAGGATGGGCATCGGAGGGGACATTCCTGCAGCTCGTCGCTCCGAAGAGGACATACTCTCAGTGCGCAGTCGCATCGACCCATCCATCGAGTTGATTCGGTTCAGACCTGGCGGAGTATTGTGAAAAGAGTTCGAGCGCGTCCCCATGCTCGTTTCGTTCCAAGTGTATGTCCGGGCACGACGTTGTCCATTCTCACGTGGAATCAGATCGTCCTTTGAATAGTTCTGCATGGCCCTACAATAATAAAATACACATCCCATCAGTATGACTCACTCAATTACCACGAAATCCATTCATGCAAACATTACTATCGGAAATTATTGTTATTGTCCTCCATAGACGCTAAAAAGGACCACCAACAAAAACATTATTATTATAGAGCAAGAAATGAGCTTTGACGCATTCTTATGTAGCGGCACACAATCATCGTATGTCGACATAACAATTATGAAATTCTGAATCCCACTAATGCTCTCATCCTCTCTAAGCGACAAAAATATTCTCCAGCATTACATGAATGATCACATTCCCATTATTCACATCCGCTCCTTTATGTCAACTGGTGTCATGTCCATTTATTTTGAACGCTATAGCACATATACACTCATCGCCTCTTTTTATTCATCTAATAATATCTACTACTATTACACTCCTATCATTCTCATCCGTTCAAATTGAAAACAACTGTCTTATTTTCTATTCATTTTTAATACAGTAGGCTCTAGGATTAAGTTCCACCTTTCTACATTTATATTCCACAATTAGGTACTTCAGTATAGAATGAAGGTACCTAGTTTTTATAAACTTTACAATTTCGTTGTACATTAAGGATCTACAGGGTGGATTAATTAATTAATATTCTTTTTTCTGACTATTTCCTGTCTAGGTACGTCTTAATATTTACAATTTGTCCACTCTGCTCGAGATTCAAGAAGACAAAGTGAAGACATCCCACTATCCTCTTGAATATAATGTGATGCAATAAACAATAAGTATTCCTACCTAGTAATCGTAATTGACACATGCATACAAATCAACCAAATAAACATCCTTCTTTCTCAGAAATACCAACTTCGTAAATACATTTTATCAAGCAATATCATGTATGAAGGATCTATGTATAAATGAGAAAACTGGTCAATAAATAATATTTAACAAGTTTTATCAACTAAGCCATAATAATATTAACTTAAAACCTCAATAAATAACTGTAATTGAGATATGAACATAAATGAGGTCAGTTCAGCACACCAGAGGACAGAGCAATATATACAAGATTTACATAAAGTAATCAAGTTCCAAAACGTGTGCATTAAAACATAAGTAGATGTGGCATACTCTAATAATATAAATGCTCTTATAAGTGGATGATGATGGATATGATGGGATGAAGAGCAAGTTCCCACTCCACGCATGCTGTATCATGATTAAAATGCATGAGCCGAAGGAGATTGTAAAAACAAAGCTCTACGTACGTGTAAAGATCGCTTTCAGCAATCAAATTCTAAGTATTTCCTGTGACAAACAATGAATGAATAATAGAAATTAACAACTATCTGTGTAGCCCATTCCTACCACATTAGTACGTTCATTTAAAATGTTACGTGCTATTTTCTGTTGATATACCTGAATACCTTTCTGACCTCATCTGAGTTAAGAGAAACACCCAAGAAGTGCAAGAATTTTGCATTCTCAGAATTATGATGCATTTTGTTGTTTTCATCAAGATTGTTGCATTAATTTACATGAAATTCTCATGAAGATAGAAACTAAAATATTCCTAAGAACCCTTGCACAAGGATTTTCTGTAAATAACAGGAGAACAACCTCTGATGTTGTACTTGGATGAATTGACGGAGAGTGAGAGGCTCTATCCATGCACCAGAGTCGATAACAACGAAATATTCATAAATCTAAGGCACATTAGCAATCTGACCATAGTCAAAAAAGGAAGGGTGGATGATGATGAATCTGTCTATTTTTCTCAAGAGATGAGCTGACTGAGAATTTAGAAATGAATGTAATTATTGTAGGAGCAGAAAAGTAAACTCTGAACCTGAACTCTCGCACATATTTCTCTAGCACTTATTGCATTGGTTAGGATTCATAGGAGCAGGTCACGTTATCAATTATCATTCACTACTTCATAGTCATCAGAAAATATTTCTTGGCCACATTCAAATTGATACATCACATTCACTCCATTTCATACAAAGAGCGCATAAGTGCTTGCCACTAACACAATAAACAAGGCAACAGATCTTTCACTTCATAGACACACATTATCTCACAAGAGAAAAAAGGAAAGAAGGAAGCACTAAATGTACTTCACCTCTGCACACGTCATTCATCCATCCATTCACTCTTCAGAAGAACATGTAATAGATACACACAACACACTGGATTTCCAAATCACCGACGAATAAGAACAAGGAGCGACCCACACACACACACATGCTATAGATCACATTTATTTATGCAGAAAAGAAACCAACCCAAGTAATTTGTCAGTCAAGTCAAACAAGTCATTCTAAATTCTCTCGTATGTGTTCCCCAATTCATGAATGGTGGCCAAACAAATGCATAAAAGTACTGCACACAGCACCTGCTCTACAGCATTCACTCATAACATATCTACAGATAATAGATACCCATCATCCACACATTAACGTACTCACGTACAACAATACCTTACTCAGTTCATACTAAAATATCCTATTAATTTCCCTTCCCATTCTAATAAAATATTCTTTTGGTTAGGAATTGTGTGAAGCGAGCCAAGTCCATGCCCACAAATAGAGCGAATGCAAATCTACATATTGAGATTACATAGAAATGTAAAAACGTCTTTCCAGCAAAATTTCCCACATAAAAATACTCTGTATTTATGTAGCGTGCTTACTAGTTGCTATATTATACTCATTTACTTAGCGTAAAAATGGTTAAAATAATTCATTCACTCATAACGTTCATGATGTCGTCGTGCATGCTGCCTGAGGTCGTTGTCACTTCTAATTACTTATTCATACTGACGAATTTCTAATAATCAATCCCCAGAAATCCTCATCGAACTCTGGTCGACAACACCAGACGACATAATATCCATAATATTTAATATACTTACAAAAACATAATGCTAACTCTAA
The DNA here is from genome assembly GCA_009936455.2 of Tomocerus minor. NCBI lineage: Eukaryota > Metazoa > Arthropoda > Collembola > Entomobryomorpha > Tomoceridae > Tomocerus > Tomocerus minor. The sequence goes on along the minus strand of JAAAYG020026172.1, from coordinate 37,934 downwards.
CCACTCTTCTGGATTGGGTTGGGATGGGACACCTAAGCATAGGATATTTACCAACCACTGCTGCCGACAACCGACCTTCATTCATTTAGCATATTTAGAGAGATGTTGACTGTATGTATGTACAGTATAGTATATAAGTTGCTGCATCCGGCTCCATTTACTAAAATAACTAGTAGACCACATAGATCAATGAAATTCATTACTACAATACTACAAACAGTCAACCACAAAACAGATAAATAACTATAATAAAACAACTACAATCCCAATCGTCAACAAACCATATTGCGCATTTAGGTACTACCCAAAAATTGATATTCATGGATATCTATCTTCCGTGACATGACACACATTATACACGAAAAATAGTCCTGCACACCACTTGGCTAATTCTAACCACATACTTCCAAATCTCCAAATTTATAATGCTACTTTTATAATGCAAAAAACAGTTTTCACTAACTTTTCAAAGGCTAAACAATAATAATATATGCAAGGCAATCAAGAACAAATAAATGTACCTACTATAAATTATATGCACATTTCAAGATCAAGTTCAGAAACTTGCAACCTCCAAAACCAACTTTTATATAGGTCGATAGAATTTGGAGTTATTCAAGGAGGGAAGTGTCTTCTTCATTTACACAGCTGTAGCTTTACAATTCATGGTTACATATTTAATTTTATGCAAACAAGTATTTTGTGAATTTCAAGGATGTGGTTGCATTATTAGAGTCCTCAGACAATATATTCGACATTACTCTATTTTTATTCGCAATTCATATTTGACTTAATCATATAAAATAAGCTATGAAACGACATAACAATAACAATGCACACACACCTGCATGGACCGCCTATTTATTGACGTAGTATTTTTGACACTACCATTTCGTCAATTTTTTGTGTAACAAAACAAACCTACGTCAACATCAGCCCTGAAACCGCTTTACATTCGCAAAACAGTTATCATACCTGTACGGGACGATAACTTATGTCAATTACACCTGAAGACTTTTCCCTGCTTGCTTACGTATGTACATGTAATAGTTTGCAATTGTATCACTTAAAAATACGGGATGTTTAAGCGGAAAACTGGTTGCTAAAAGAAATCCATGCTACACACACACCCTACAGCATGAGCATGCACTGCACACTACAATCTACAAGTTTTCAAAACAATTAATTGACTGAAATATTTCTAAAAACTTGCTTAGAATTATCCAGTCGATTACCATATTGTGTCTTGCTAAACTCTACATAACAATTATGAATTTCCACCTTATTACACATGGTTTGTGCATGCACAACTGAAAAAATGTTGCTGAATGACGCTCGGAAAATGCTTTTCAGTGTAAGATAGAAACCAAAAGTATGCCAACATAAATCAAAGACTTTTTCCCTATCAGCATTTGTATATTTCTATATTAACTTAACTCTGCTCTTTTCCCTTCAAGACATTAAAACATTGTTTAACATGTACCAATTAGAATTTACATAAGTGAGAAGAGCAACTAAACATAAAATAGACAAAAAATCCCCTCACATTATGCATTAGCACAACTAAAGGACTACATGAATTAAATAATTAAATCACTTCTGCATATCACAAAACTACACAAGCATAATATCTATGTTAGGTTGATGCATTACATATCACTTATAATTCCATGGGCATATCCTTTCTTTTTTCAAACAGGCTTTTTATAACTATCGACGACCAACGAGAGTAACCTTTACAATCTTTGGGTTTTTTTCATTGTGATAAATATCAATTAACTTATTTCCTTTAACTTATCATGCAGCCATTTCTGCTAACACAAATTTAATAGGATGGGATATTTGCAAACTAAGCATAGATAGTGCTTACACAGAAAGGATGACTGTATATTTCCGTAAAGAGCAATGAGGGCAATGCAATTAGCTAATGTATTTCAGAAGCAAATAATTAAAGAAAATCCCATTTGAAAATGTTGTGGAATTCCCCAGGTCATCCCCACAACTCGTGTCAATTCCTGCTACAAAATCCTCTTTAGTAAAATAATCATTTCTCTGATGAATTAAGCTTTACGCTTACATCATTCAATCTCTAAACTCTTAGTTGGTGTAATTTAGGTGCACAGGTTATCATTGTTGCCCTTTCATTACGATTCTTTCCTTAGCCCTTTCCCAACTTGAGTTTTATCACTCTTAGTCAGTTGGTCAAATTCAGTCATTAGCATTATCAGAGGACACTTGCTAGGAGAAATACCTAAATAGAAACAATTTTGTGTTTCATTATGGACTGTGTATGTATGCATTTCTATGTGCCTACATAAAATTATCATATTTAGCAGACAGTGGTTTTGGATGAAAGATTAGAGCCATCTCCTTACACACAGAACAGATAAAAGGCTAAATAATTGAGCGCTAAGAAGCACTTGCACTTGCAACTTGAACAAGTTGGATGTTTTGCAAAACATTGATTATATTAGTAGAGTGATTAGTAGATGTACATGGAAAATGCATAAGTTTAAGGAGCAGGTAAATAATTCAAGAGCACTTCACGTACAGACAACGAACAACTGAGAGACATGCATAGAAACATCCACTTACTTACTTAGTTTACTCTTATCCTGAGAATCTACTGAATCTGGCTTGAGTTTCTAAGCTGCCTACTTAGTTGAACTGTAATGATATGATGATAATCAGGCTGAATGTATTTAATGTGTACAAGTCTATATATGCAAAGAGGACCGGATCCCGAACATCGATTCCTCACGTGAAGATCTATATCGTAGTGCAAGCAGGACAAGCTCAAATTCCAGACCAGATCCACAATTCCCTTCCCAACAGTCTGCCAGGAGTTACATAATAATAATATATGCACAGAAAAGAGTATATAACAGTTAAGTTACTCTCTCCCTCTCTCTCTCTCTATGGCTATGCATGTCTATGTTTATATATCTATGATTAGGTTAAAATAGTTTAAGCCCTGTCCGTTCACTTCTCTCCATTCTAGACATACTTTAAAAGCAGTTAAGAATATGAGAGTCCCTCATTGCATAACACGCAAATACAAAGTAGACTCTCAGTGTCGACTCATCTAAGTCAACAGAATGAATATTCGGAGAGGTACTTCTGCACACACTACGAAAAACAACTAAACCATAATATATTTATACAATATACAAATATGTACATAGTTTGTGTAGCCTTCTCCTAATAGTCAAATGATGCTAGTAATGAATGCAAGCAAGCCACGACAACAAACAACTATTTATATATATGTAATCTACACAGAGACTACGATCAAATGAATTTAGTGTCTTGTTGCTACATAGTAGTCAGTCATAGAAACTTATGATAAAGAAGTCTTTGTAATTTCTAAGCTAACAATCACTCGTTGTTTGCACGTATTTACAGTGCAGAGCATGTCGCTTCATATGCTCCTTTTTAACTTTCTAGTTCTACCGACTTGTTAGTTACCGACGACTACTGAAATCAACATCAACTCAAGTCACACTCTTTTCTTGGAAGCCAAAACTGAACTTTGGACTTGCGTCAACAACATAATGCATATACCGGACGAGATGAGGAGCCTCAATTCATTTCAGACAAAAACACAATAAAAAAAATCTACCTTACAGTAACTAAGTACTGTAGGATATGGATGGATGGCAGAGGGATTCTAATTTAAGCATTCTGCACAGTGCCAGACGAATAAAAGACAAAAGGTAATGTCTCACAGCCAATTAGCACTAGCAGAAATAGTCCATCGATGAAATGGGAATCCACATTTCTATTGTTTGTTCCTTTAGCCTCAGAACGTACACAAAACAGATCACTCCGAACTGTTTCAGAGTCCAGTCCAGTAGCCTTCATATCATATCCAAATCCAAAACAGAATATAAAGCCTCGTATTCTAATGGCTCTATACACTATATATACTTTATTTATTTAAAAGGATACGGACATGACATCAATTCAGTTTCAATAACAGCTAACAGGAATACAAATAAATGGCCAAATCCATTTCCATAAGTATAAACAAAAGTGCTCAATCCCTCTGTCTACAATACTATAATAATATAGTGCTATAAGTGTTATTAGACTTTGAGAGTAGAAGAGAGGCAGACATAGGCGAGAACAATGCGACGTCGCAAAGTAAAGCACACCATAACAAAGTCATTGAGCCAAGTCAAGTTCTACTATCTACAACAAGAGCAACTACCAGGGTCATTATGGCAAATGGCAATTCATTTATGTACAGTGACGGAGCTATGTTTATACTCAACTATAGTGTAATATAGCTATAAATATATGCAAACCTTTCCTCCTACACCAAAACACATATAACTCCGTTCTCTCATCTCTATACACTCAACTGTAATTTTATATCTTACCGACATAGGAAAACAGATGATAATGACTACATGTCTGTGAATTGTTCTTTAATATCTTCAATGTGTATACACTCTTAGCATTAGGTGATTGACGGAATGGCACTAAAGATATAAAAAGGTTCACACTAATATTTATATCGTATTGCATTATTCATATGAATATTGGCCATCATTATTTATTAGTGTTATTATTACGTAGTAGGTACTATACTTACTATTATAACTTGTACAACAAATTCAGCCAGCCACTACATGCATGCATTAAGGCTAAAGTAACTTGTGTGTGGGAACCCATTGCTAATTACTATCACATGCTATGCACTCACTGTATTTATTCGGTCAAGTTCCTGTTGAAATTAATTTGAGCATTGCATTGCATTGCACTGAAAACATACAGACATACAGGTTTATTTTATTTATGCGCTATATTTCAAGTTTCTTTGATTCCAACTCGAACAATTCCATCAAAACAGGAAGGAATTCCCTTTATTATTATTTCTAATTCACTTTCATTTCTATTATTGCGTCTGTGCAATTTGCAATCATATAGTAATAGCATAGCACACAAGTAGTACATAGAAACTTTTAACAGCTAATTTTATGAAACTTTAATAGGCTTCTTCAACCTTGATCTAAAGCGCGTGTGTGCCAACTCTTCTGTCACAATAACAAACACAGCCCAAATCATAAAAACGTCATACAGCTAATATCCTCATAATAATTGTTGTTTACAAACCAAGTTCCTTCCAAATTCAGTAAAATAGACAAATATCCTTCTAGATCATCAACAATGCCTACCCTTGCGAAACCTTTAATTTAAGCACACTTACAAATTTTATGCTCATGCATAGTAAACAACAAAACAATTATATGCAAATCTATTAGAAAGGTAAAGACACGTTTCATGATAATATTGTCTGTGTGCTCTTTCAAATCCCCGTCACACCAGACTACTTGACTCCTTTTTTACTACAGAGCTTTCCTAAAAAGATAAGGCGAAATGCAATGCACAGCACTTGGGTTATACTAAGACAGAAAGACAGACTATCTAGCTGTCGTAAATTCATTTTTTATGTACACTGACGTGAGATACAATGTTACACCTGCTATAAGCTTCGCATCTACACAATTAAAGACGCTCTAATGCAAAAATGCCATCTAGCCATAGTTTGTTATTCCCCAAAGTTAGTCAACAGCAGTTAGCTATACAAAGTATAAGTCTGAGAGAGAGAGAGAGAGGAAGAGAAACATGTAAATAGACATCTTCTGCGTTGTTAGAGCTCTGTCTTTGGGCTTGGCTTTATTTGTACTCAACTGACCTGTCTGTCACTCCTCCGTCCATGCCATTCTTATATTAGTCAAGCACATTATGAGGTAATGGAACTTACAGACACGGAATTCCCTATACACTCTCTTCCCTACAACTGAATCACTAGGTAGCTAATTTGACAGAAAAACATTTCTAAGAATCTATCAATCACACATAAATTCTCACTTTACACACTATAGTCAATCTAACATAACGCCCACATCCTCCAGATAAACAACCTAAAATAATTTCCATACAAACCATGTTGGCTGTAACACACGTTTTCCAAAGCAGAGACGCAGCTGCTACAAATATAATCAATTTGTAACGAAAATGTCAATAAAGACACTAGAAGGAGCCGAAAGGGCAATGTACAATGAAGGACGACATGGTAAATGGAAGTCGTCATCATATCGCACATGTCCTAATATAATTATAGAATCCATTCATAATTAATGGGCATATGAATGTCTGCACAAAACAGAAACAATGTATGGCTACCACAGAAAAAAAGAAGGATTCTAAGGAAAAGATGAATGCCCGATTTATTTTCCAATTCTCAGTAGCACGTTTGACTGAGTGACTTGACTACCTGTTTTATTGTTCCATTCCCCTTTGCCAACAACAACTCCCCGTTTCAATACACGTGTGCATGCAATTCATTAATTTATAGATAAATTCTTTTGAAACGATTATTTTTGTGTGCATAAAGTTAGATAGAATTATTAGTGTTTGCAAAATTCACGATAATTCTGGAAAAATGGCACTTTTCAATATTTGCAGTGTTTTGCAGACACGGTTTGACGTGGATTTGATGAGACGCAATAAAGAAGCTTGAATTTCGCAGAGCAGACATAAATAATGCAATGTCGTCTATTCAACTTTCATACTTCACTGACCTTCATAAAAAGACAAAGAGTGATTCCACTGGGTTTTGCCAATTTAATTCCCTCGCCCCATCCTCGACTCGGTCATAATGTTTACCTAGTCGGGAGTTAATAAGACAGGCTAAGCCTCGTAGAAATTCCAATTAAAAGATTCATCTCCTCCATCCATCCATCCCACCATATCAAAGTGATGAGTTACATTAGAACAACAAAATATCAAAACAACCTGTAAAGTATTTTCTCACGCTGAAACCTACGCATACCTATCCATGCACAATTCATAACAGAGAAAGACATATAGTGAGAATGATAGAGCCTTGGTTGATGACGCAGACTAGGTACATATATCTTTAAGTATTCTTCTTGACTTATCTTGACTATATCATATCATCACTAGCATTTACTTTAATCGATAGCGAATATTTTGCAGTACATCAATAGGCGGAGGAAGAAAAGATATTTACATGAACTATAGGATGAGTAGGTATAGACATGGTCGGAGTACAAAGCAATGCATGAGCAACGTTTTATTACGTAGTAGTGAGTGAGTATAGTAGACGAAGAAACTGCATAAGTCTGATATTTTGTTTACAGTGGTTGTTGGAAGTTCTACGCAGAACTACCTAAGCGTAAGAGTTATTTACCTAGGCAGAGAGTGGAGTTGGCGTGGCTTGAATTCAATTGACTTTACTGCGCACTTCGCCTAATGAGCTTATACATGCAATTTGGTAATACGCAGAAAAGAAACGTTCTCTCCTTTCTCATCTACCTCTTTCCGTCCACGAAATCATCAAAACAATCTCTATAATAATAGCCTCCTCCTATCAAAACCAGATATGAGCATTTTATAACAACAACAGAGTGAGTACCTTATAGTCATTTATATTAGTCGGGAGGAAAGAACTATCTATGTAGCACATCCCCACAAAAATACTTTAATCAAATGCTCAGCTTCTATTTTCTATATAGTTCAACTCAGATTTGACACGAAACCACTCTTCCATTTATGCATAACAAACAATAATATTTTTATATACTCAGATCAGATTAATATTATGCATAATAATAATAACATGAGTATATCTAAAACGTTACTGAATGGCCGAAATTCCTCACAGTACACAACGTTACGTAAAGAATGAGTCATTGAAAAATACTCCTACCTTCCTTCTAATTATGGACTTACATCCATACGGCCAAAAAAAACGTCAACTCAACAACAAAAGATCAAAGCGCATACCTTCACTCTCTCATTCACTTTTTCTTTTCATACAGTGACACTCTGCCATGTGACGTTCAACGAATTCGTCATTCGTTACTGCCAAACAACAAAAACGTAGCAATGCGAATTGCGAATGGGAAATTCTGAGCTAGCTATGAGAGAGAAATATTATTAATTTTATTATGATGACCCACCTCTATAGCTTAACAACAACAAAACGTTGTGTTTACATTCGTTTTGAAAGAGAATAAGTGCTGGCTACAGTAGTACAGTAATTCTAGGATGTTAAATGTATTAAAAATGCTTTATCGTAGTAATCCGTAGAGAGCTTTCAGTTGCGTTGCGTTATATTCTTCTCTCAGGGTCTTATGGCGAATTTTGGTGTTTGGCATTTTCGTCGTTTTCCATTGCGATTGCGACTCCTAATTCATAAGACAAGGTCAGCATACTGCGTTTTATGCGCGCGTTCCCCTTCCACCATACACAAACAGCTCCCGAAAGTTACTAGCATGTCCTATATCCCCAAAATCAACTGTTTGTCTACACATTCACGTACACCATGCTGTATGATCTACTTTAGTTGGTATAAATATATTTTCTCACATAGCACATATATATTTCATGAGCGTAGTCACATATAGACGACACTACTCATCTAAATAGAAAAACACGAAACATGACATAATCCAATTAGTAATGTCTCATCCGTCTGGATTTAATGCTCTCAGACGCAGTTATGATATTCTAATAGGGCTAACCATTAGATCTCTCCTTCTACAAATGTAAATAGATCATCAGCTCAATTATTATAGCTATGCAGGATGAGTAAATTAGTGCACAGTCTATTATCTACCAAAAGTATACGAGAGTATAATATTATGGCTATATGTATCATTTGTATAGAATGCATAAAATAAAACTGCATTCCCACTGGTTAAATCTAGTTAACTATTATAGCTCCTATTTCTACACGACTAGAATTAGAATAATTTAAAGGATGATATGCAAAGCCGTATAGAGTGATAGTAGTCTAAATATACATATGAAGTTGGAGACAGTGTAGATAAGGAAAATGCAGCTGACTAATATTGGAGATGGGCAGAGGATCATATAGCACATGCATGGTGCATTGTCAGATTAGTATTCAGATATTTGACTTTTTACAATGAAATCCAATCTCTTTTCTGTTTTACGCTCTGTTTTATGACGGAGATCCGCCCATATCTCTGACTACGTACAAGACATTCCATGTCATCAGTCGATATACTAAATAAGTAACGACTGCTATACTTTTAGCTCAAATCATACAGTCAAAGTCATTCATGTAAGAATTACGACTTTTCCCTCTCTCGACTCACTTTTTCTCCATAAAGTGTTCGTAGCTTATCGTCTGGACTGGAATCTAATACTTTTTACAGTGCTCTCGTCTCCAGTCAATGTCCTGCCAAATCCTCATTTGCTTCACTTCACTTTACTCCTTTTCAGCTCCTTTTTCCTACCCTCTGCTAATCGCCAAACTAAATACAATACAAATACAACATTCCTTGTGGTTTTACATAACCAAATAATAATTTGTACGAGGACGTTACTAAAATATTCCTACGTATTGTTCCCAACTCAGTTCATTCACACTACAGAGAATTTGGTTTCATTATTTCATGTAAATACCACACTTTTAGGTATCGATATACTCAGAAATACTAAGAATATTTATTCATAACAGATATGTTATCAAAGGAAAAGAGCGTCGGTAAGGAAAGTGGGACTGACGGCAAGCGGGCAACTTATGGACACACATCAAAAACCTAAGAAAATATTATTACTCTATTTTCCTCCATTTAAAAGCCATAAAGCAGCCACAGGATTTTCATCTACCTACTTTACACGAGCTGGTGATTTTATTCACATAGTAAATTAAATGAGACTAGCTATACATACATAACAAGCAATCAAAGAATAACTATTGAGGAAAACCCTGGAACGAATAGAATTAGATAATACATGGCCAGCTAATACACTATAAAAAACAGAAAATACTATGAAAAGGTTTGTTAAAAAGAAGCACGTGTGGGATGCTATGTCTTCCTCGTTTCCGTACTTAATTTACCCGGTTTAATTGACCTTGCGTGGGCTTAAAGAGTAAAAAAAACTGTACAGGAGTCACGTATTCTTATCTTTGTATTCATCAACATAGTTAGTATCAGTATTCCCAGTTTTGGTCATAATCTTTCTTTATCCGACATTTCTTCAACGGAGTTTCCAACTTGTAGTTGTTACGCTGCACCAAAAATATTTTTTCTGGCTTCGTCTTTTAATAGGTGGATTTTGTAAGCATTAATTAAGCATATATCCAAAGGAGAGCATACTATAATAGCATTAGCACTGGTGAACAAGTTTGCAATGGTAAAGTAGTTGAGTATAAGGAGAGTAGTAATGACATGACATGTCGCGAACATCTTTCTATTTAAACTTTGATCACCTTTTTATCTTTGCCGTTTCACGCTTTACTACTCTTCTCATCTCCTCGTTGAGGATTTTGTCTCTCTCTGCCTCTGGGATGCAAATCCATTTGCCTATGTATGGCTGAACCAATTCTGAACTTTGTTATGCTATGAATGACACACAGCAGTCAAGATTTAACTACTACTTGATTCAACTTCGTCTTTTACACATTGTGTACATTTATATTTCTTTGCTTTATCTGCAGACGGAATATTCTTGATCTGATAGCGAGAGCAATTACCGAATTTCTTATTATTTTACTTTCTGTCTCATTCATTACGCTATACGTTTTCGGTAGTACCCTAATCAGGAGAAGGGGATTACATCTTTGGTAGCTACAGGCTGTGGCTGTGACTACTCAACCAAAATGAGACAGTGTGAGTATAACGTAAACAAATGACTCAACTACCCTGCCCTGGCAATCCAACTAAATGCAAAAATATTTCCCTGCCAGTTCTTTGCACTCACAGAATAAATGAGTCAACAACATTCCAAATCCATTTTTGACATCCATATCTCAGCCCACTTAACTGGATGCACATTTTTCAAATCCCTACCCTAGCCTTACACAAGTAAACGATTCATTTTGCAATAAGATTTTCCATGCCCCTTTAATCCATACACAAACATGGAAATGATAAGCCAAGTTTACCATAATAACTCATTCTTTGTCTTGTTCTACATTCAACAATACGCTAAAAAAAATTGTTTTTCAGACAGTCTTGTTTTGTAAGAAATTGCAAAACTTGGTCTAAATTCGAACCATGTCCTCTCTGTATTAATGCTGCTCTACATTTATGACCATGGAATTTTTTAGTCAAAAAACTTCACCAAAATTGACTGTGGTTGGATTAAAATAGATGCTGAGCGGGTTTATGAAATCTGAGCACACTTTGGGTTACACACTCAGTACTGAAAATATGCAAACAATCACTCAACCCAATTAGTCAAAAGTTAATGGGTATATAGTTAGCAAAACTTCCTATAACGCATTACTAAATAGCTCAGCTCCACAAATCATGAGTCAGTGTTTGTCCATGTCCACCTACCCAAACAGGAAGGCATAGAAATTAACTGTAGATTTATCTATTTATTTATAAATTTCATTCAGCCTTACACATCATATCATCCTCTCAACATTTACAACTTTTACAAGAACACACGGTCTACCGACCTATAAATGATAGTGTCATCTTCAGAAAAAAAACTTTGCACGTCTGTCTGACATGTTGACTACCTACTAATAACTTTATGCTTTAAAATTAAGTTTTAATTAGAATCTTCTCAGAGTGTGCTCGACTGCATAAACTTTTGAGCAAATGGAGTTAATAGCAGAGAGCGCTATGTGCATAAATCCTTCAGACATCATTTAGTTAAATTTAATTTAGAAATAGAATGAGTTAGCAGAGTGCAATCCGTCACAGAGTAGCATAACAACAAATTGCAAGAAAGTCGGGGGAAGGAAACTGCGCCGTTCTTACACAAATCACATATGCTGTGATCCACATTGCATTGCTAACAGACAGACAGAGTATATGCATTCGGGAAAACAGAGAATTGACTTATTGCTGTCTAGCTCTACTAGACGTAAACTTACCTCTAACAGAGTTCGGCAATGACGCACATGCATTCCAGGGAATACAAAATTCCTCAAAGCCACCAAACAACACAACATTGAGGAAAATGCGCACTAGCCTTGCCAGCTATATAAGTAAGAGGACGAAAAGGAGGAAGTTACTTGTGCAGCAGAAAGAATATAACGTGCAGCAGAGTAATATAGACTTCCCTGAATTTGAACCCATAAACATTCGCTAATCTAGATACATTATTTACCTAGTCCCACATACTGTTAAGCCAACTGATTGCCAATTTTTATGTATTTATCGTAACCTACCGGAATGAATGGAATAGCAGTTCTCCGAATTTTTCTTTCTCAGAAATCATGTACGCGGGTGGGTATATAGCAAAGGCAAACAAAACACATATCATACTTCGACTAGCAATGTAGAGGTACATCGTTATATTTGGTTATGAAGCTACTCAGTTACTTCAACTTTTATAGACAATGTCTAAAGGTTATTCTAGATGAGTCAAGATAAAACTAAAATCACCTACTTTTACTTATGACGCAGTCCATTGTATTGTTTCAGCCCTTAAAACTAACGAGATTACGTCAAGCTACATATACATTACTTCATCCAGAGAATCCTATTTTGCTGTCAATACAACAATTTTATGGAATACACAAAAATAAAGTAAAAACTGCGAAGAAAGCAGACACCAAAGAGTAAACAAAATAATTAGGGCACGTATTCTGAAATATTATTGGTTCGGTTAGAGAAATAGTCACTCAGCATATATTATTATTATAGTTATTGTAAACAGTACTTTATAACAATTGAGATAATCATTCGATCATAATTATTAAGGATGTGCCAATAGATATTCTATATATCACAGACAGATATTAGCTATTCCAACTTCTCATAATACCTTTTCATAAGCAATGTTGTATACGCAACACAACATCTAACTCAGTGCATTACAACTTCTAAGAATCCAACAGCAGAGAAAGTTACGCAATATTAAATGGTCAAATGATAACTAGAATTAATTATATACCTAGGTAGCTTATGTAGCAAGTAAGTATTGCAATCTTAAGCTTAAGATAAAACTAAAAATAGCCTCATTACGCGTCACATTGATATCTTTTCATATAAGAACTCAAATAACTACACCATTCCTAGCCTAAATGATTCTGTATTCCTAGTAAGTAATTAAATTGTAATTTATGATTTCTCACCAACACAAACATAAATCATCTTTATTCTAATTCTAGCGAAGAAGTGAATTAGTTAAATATCAACATTGTAGTACTTTTCTTAAGCAATGTGTTTATCTGGAGAAATGCAATAACCTGAATAATCAGAAATCAGAGAATTCCTTTCTCAGAAAAGAGAAAATTAATTCTGCTTTGCACTGTAGCAGGCTTTATTAATAGTGCAAATGCTTACTAAGAAACTCTGCAAACATTGGAAGGCCTGTTTGATTTACATAAGCACTAATATGCATGCAATGCGACGAAGGTTTAATGCAAATGTCTAACAGGCGTTTTTCTTTCTTTCCTTGGCAATGACCCCGTGTCCACTTGTCCTTTTAAGCTAAATATTCTAATTCCGCATGTCGAGTCAATTGAGCCCATGTAACTTTAGTCTAAGCATCTCTATGCATTTTAAGTCGTGACAACTGCACGGAATGAAAAGATGGCATTATTTCAAACGCGCAAGTCTCCACTTTAATTGCATCCTACATAAACGCCTCCGCGGATAAATACACACGGATATTTACATTCTGATAAGTTATTTTCAAAGAAGTCGAGCATCTTGAGGGCATCAATGTCTTGCTTTACTTGTGTCGACTGCTTTAGTCGGAAATGGAAATAAGGTACTTAAAAGAGAAGAGAGAGTCATGCCAACTTACTTGAGAATGAGAAGATGCATATTTTGGGCAATATTGTTGTCCTCAGTTTTCAAACTCAACTGGCCTGGACCAGTAGCAGCCAGTCGACCAAACTCAATATGGAAGAAACATCCAAACGTAGCGTCATGAGACACATTTCGGATAACATTCAACTGTAAACATCAAAACAAAATAATTAGTACCTTGCTGTGCTACAGACTTTCATTTCGTCATCATTCTCTCATTAATTTCCATCCATAATATTGTCAAAATATCATCAGTAGAGTTAGTTCTATGTAGGAGGTAAAGATCTTAGAAAACCCTTGTGTCTTATTGTTTCACGATTTAAATTGAGAATCATGTACAAAATAACCATTGAAGCTAATATTAGATCGTGAAATGACATAATGATTGAAAATATTACGTGTCCCCCAATTCCAAATCTATGGTAGTGAAAAACAGATTTTTCAACATGCTGCAATCATTAGGGCAATGCATGACAATAAAATATTACATTTAAGTGGGTGAATCTCTAATGCAACTGTCTACATAACACGAACATGAACGTTATTAGAGATAAGTGGGCGAATTTAATAATTATTAGCTAAATGCTTTGACTTGGAAACTATGTACATTTCTGCACGTATGCAAATAGGAGTGAGATAAATCATCATTTTCGGAAACAAACACCTCAAATGAATAGAAATATTATAACATTTTTATAACATATTAGCATGCATAATCTTAAAATACGTTAATGCAGGCAGGCATTGCCTATTGTATCAAAACGTGAGTGTATGTATCAGTGGTGATGACGCAAACAGCTCAGATCAGTTGTTTACCCAGACAGAGAGAGGGATATTTTCCCAAGATAACGTATCTCCATCAAAGTTATTTTTATACTGATAGAGAATTATATGGCTTATATAGGATGTAGACACAAAAAGATACATAATGATACAACAATGTCACAGGCACAGTACCCATTTCTATACATGACATGCTTTGCTAACTTACATAATTGACTTCTATCTATTTAATTGTTTTTTTGTTCTTAATACATATTGATTTTAAGTTAGCACAGTCAAGTTGCATGTGGGTGTTATTAATTCCATTACGGTTGTGCACTGAATCATTTATTTATCGATTTATCATCAACAAGCTCGGCTAAGCAATGTGACCAACAATTAATAGAAATACAATGCATGGCAAGTTGAATTTCCGGAACTTCCATGATATTTATTTTATCCTACAGGAATTAATGGAACGAGACAATAAATGCTCGAGTAATTAGAGCATGTATGGGCTATTTGTCACTGAATGGAAATGATTGAAAAGTGCTTACAGGGAATTTCACAACGGAATTACTGTGATCATGAGTTCCAACTTTGAGTAAAGTCAGTTCTTTGGAAGTCAGACATAGTCGATAGGGTCCAAGGATACTTTCTTTGCTTCCCAATCCTTTATTTAAAGCCGTGACGAGCCAAATATGCTCAAAATGAGGTTTGGTTTGAGTAGGCAAGTCATCATCCTCCACTTCTTCATCCCCCGCTAAGGAATTCATCACCCGGAGCCAGTCATTCATTTCTTCCTCGCTATTCATGGCGATTCGGACGCAGTCATTGTGTGTGTGCAAGGCCACAGAGTACTTGCACTTTGACTCGGTTCGGCTGATATTGAAACACGCTTTTAGACCAATGCTCCTGCAATGCAAAAAAAACAAGAGCGTGAAAACAAGTCGTAGACACATTAAACAAATAATATATTACATATATATATACATATATATAGCAGCACATAATGCATGTACCCACGTAGCAATCATAGAAAAAGAGAAAAATGGCCAAATGCACAATGTACACAGCAGTTGGCACAAATAGCATTATAATCTCATTGCGCGCAAGTGTGCTCTACAATTTACTCAATTCTTTGTCTCACTTTGTCAATAACTTGAGTTTTTGCACACAAAATGTGAACAATAACAATATTGGTGCCTGCGTGTAGACATGAATAGATAGGGCTAAATAAAGTAGCAGTAATCCGCAATAATCGTAATCCTAATGGTACATAACAGAGATACATAAAGACAGAGACAGACGCTAAAAAAACATGCTACTCGTCATCACACATAATGAATGCATTGTATTTGCGCATAGGAATTACACTATAAAATCTAAATAGGGTTTATTTCTAGACAGGTAGTCAAATTAATGTAATGTGATTTCCATCCAATATCGTTCCTGTACATTGATTGAGCATAAAATGTTAAAATGGTTTGTTATTCACTAGCCTGAACAAATCCACAGAGATAGAAGCATGAATATTATATTATTGGTATGTACACTGTACACTTGAGCTCTATCACTTCTATCACAAAACAGGATAGAGTACTGCTGTACAGAGCAGTATAAATACATTCATAAAAATTGATTTCCATAATATTATTTCTAGATTGTGTAGCTTATTTGCACTATTATTGATAATATTGAAGCTAGTCTATTGACAGTGACAGTAGACTGTTAAGTAGGGACATACTGATAATGCATTATTAAGTAGAGTCGTTGTTGGTTGGTTGCGTTACTTTGCATGCAGAGAGGGTGAGAAGAGAAAAGCAGACACACAGTGCCATGTCACTCACTACCAATAAACAGACAGAAAACAAATCCATAAAATGTATATGAGAGGGAAGGAGTGTATAATCTAACGCAATGCACAATGCCTTCAAAACACTATTATCTAAAAAATTCAAGGTTTTATCAGCTTCTCTAGAAAACAACAAGCACTCCCTGTGGTAGGTTATTGTTGCGAGGTGCAGTTATAAAACCCTGTGCTCATATACACCTTTTGCCTTTTAGACGATTCTATGAGCCAACCCTCAATTTATTTACCTGCTCTACGTAGTCTACCTATGTACGTACCTGTGCAAATGCACTACCTACTCATTCCTATTATCTCTCGATTCCTCTTCAGCACCACAGCGTTACAACTTCCATTGGATTATCTGACAAACAAATGACGAAACTCGTAGCGACTTTTTCCTTTCTTACTATTTTATGTACTTGATATTAAATACAATGTAGATGTTTGCCTGCATTTTAACTACATACCTACCATCCGACTACATTACATTAAATACCTACTTATTTATTACATATATATGTACATACTATAGCTCTGCTCTCTGCATGTACTTCCAAGCACAGATATAAAAGTAAATGGCTATCCGAGCGAGTAGAACGTAAAATAAGAACATCCTACAACTTGTAATAGTATTTGTTATTGAGAACTACCTTCGCCTTCATAACCATGCTAGGCCAACACACTTTCATGTTATCATAAAGAATGCAATCCTTGTCTTCTCTGTACAAAAAATACGCAACAGCAACTAAACTGATGTGCAAAACATGTTGGGTATATTCTAAGCAGAGATATACAACAGTCAAACCAGGGACCTTATATCCTAACCTAACTATTTCTAAATCAAAGTGAGGTGTATCAAGACACATTGTGCTAACTATAACTATAAGGATATAATATAGTCCATTCCATCTAAGCAGGATTACTATACAATGCAGATGTAAGTAGAGTTGCCTATATAATAATTATAGCTACAGATACAGATACATAGATATCAGAGTCAGTTGACTGTAGATTAGTTGGAAGCAGCTGAAACTTAAATAACAAGATATTACTTGATATTAGCAATATCCTTACCTTCCCTCACCTCACTTTACTTATCCATCTACCTTCCCTTAGTGCTAAACCAGACTATTCATGATCCTACATAGAATACGCCGCTCCAACCATATGGAAATGATCTGCAAATATTTTCAACAATTTTTCTGAAGGTCATTTCGATAGAGCTTATATAAAACAACAAGTTACATTCGATTACATTGTTACAACAGCAAAAAGTCAAGCCAAGTAGGAGCTATGTAAATCTCACCACAATACTCGCCACTCAACTCATCAATAGATAGATAGATACACATAGCAAAGGAAATATTTCCATCCAAGCCTCGCCTATTGGGAATAATTGCATATTTTAAATAAAGGTAAGTTCAAGAAGTTAACTTAGACAAACAAAAGCTCCTGCCTACCTATACTACATCTTTGCATATCCTAATTAAGTGCTCTACTGAGGTATGCATGTACAGAATAGCTATGTACGTCGTTAGTATATATCTATAGCCTTCGAGGTTACACTAGGTTATGCAGTTTGACGAGAGAGAGAAATAAATATTGTAGATTAAAGAAGGCAGGCAGAGGATACTGAACAAGAGATCACAAACAACAGCCTCTTTTTCTTCCAAACCATCCAACCTACAATTCACAGAGAACATTCTATCGAGAGAGAGATAAAGTGTGTCTGGAACAACACAATACTTTTTTTGACTTTGTCTACGCCGATTGTCTATATGCACATCATGCAACTAGCAAAATAACTTAGGAATAGAAACTAGAATAATCCAGATAGTATAGAAATGAGTGGAGCCAAGTAAAAAGATAATAGGGAAGGAAACATAAGAAAACATAAAGGCACTAGTTCAGCATTAGCACAAATATTTCCACTCCCTTTGTTCGCACAGAGAGTTTTAGGAGTCTGTCCAATTTTTTGAGTCTGTCTCCTCGTCTCACATTAGTCTGCAACCAAAAGTGTACTATTTTTGTTTATTCCTTTCTCTCTGTACACATATCCCTGTAGCTCTCCAAAAAACTTTAGATTGCTAAATCTAGGCTAAATGTAGGTAATGGAAGATGTACCTGACTGTCGCTCTTTCTTCTGGCTCTCTTCCTTCCTCAAATTCTCTTCAGCTCTCTGTACTCTGTCTAGAAGAGCGTTATATGATAATGCTCCTTCCTACCTAACCATATGTAACCCTCATTCATTATAGATCACATGCATTAGCTATCCCTTTACATAACAGTGTACACTCCACTATACATAATTAACACAATGCAATGCTGCATTATACACAGAGCGACATGCAACTCTAAATTTAGTTTAATATCCGCTTCCAAATGTCAAGCGAAAATAGTTTAATGCGCAGACAAAAAAACAATTCAGTTGAATAACGCAATAAGTTTCCGTTTCAAGTTCCTATAGGCAAGGACGTATCTTAATAAGATGGCATCCCTTGTTTTCCTTGTGTCGTAACTACCACACGGATCAACTTGCTTGTTAGCTGTACTTTATATTATTATCAGCAGTAATTATTGTTGTTGTGATCTCAATTTAGAATATAAGTATATACACACAAACAAATACTACTACTATAGACTATGCACAATTCTGTTACATGTCATCGTCACACAGAGAAGAAAAATATTCATCGTCTCATCTTTCTTTATCCATGTACATAAATAGAATAGATGGTCGTCGGCTGTAGTTGTCACAGTCTTATGTCATGTCAGTCTCGTCATCTCTCATTTTTTCGGTCCAACAAAGAAGCGTATTTTCTTGACGGATATTTTTTTCGAGTGTGAGGCTAGAGCCAGACAAAAGTGCATTAGTAAAGCAATAAGTCAGCTCATTAGTTCCCTCGCTCCCTCTCGGCCTCATTGGACTTTTTAACCAGTGACAAAACAAATGAGTGTCTAAATCACCAGCGAACAATTCACGGACCGAATTCGTCATTACGCTGTTCCTTTTTATGGATAGAGTGAAATAACTCCCCTATCTCTCGCACATTATTATTTTAAGCACAGCAGACAGATATAGGGAAATAGACAATGCAGATTTAACTATTATTATTAGCCACTATAATCGGAGTACGCTAAACTCGAGAGGAGAACGCAACGGGAAGGGAAAAAAGACAACAGGACAATGTACCTACAACTATAGAACAGAGCGGAGACACTAACAGCAGCACTACTCTATAAAACACTAAAGATAAAATACAAATACTATTGGCAATCACATGATCCATCTAGCACAGCACAGATACTTTTGCTTCGATACACAAATACACACACTGCTGCCTTAGAAAAATACAAATCCAAATGGATAAAGAAACACCTCTCTTTTGTTTCAACTTTAAAATAATTTGCGTTTAGTCTAAAGATAATAGGTTAACAGAGTTTGGGGCTATAATATATTAGGAGAATGCATAGATAAGGACTATTTAGCATTTAGATAGTAGATTGTAGATACCTATTATTATCGGGATAGAAAAGAAAGTGTCTTGACTAACAATTAGAGTTGTAGCATGCCGACAGAAAGGCGACAGTGCAAAATTAGCAGCCAACCAAAATGTCGAGTAAAGACGGAATGCACTATGTATTCCGAAGCACGTATGGAAGCTGGCTCCCTATCTCCAATCTCAGATAATCATGCTCGGATACTACCTACCACTACCACTCCATTTCATATGCAGATACACAAATACAAACACCAATAAACATCTTACATCTAAAGCTCCACTCTAACTTTTTAACTAGGAAGAGAAGAGGAGTCTCAAGAGAGCCAAGGATTAGCCACACGGATTGAACTCAACTCACACAGCCACTTTAACCAACCAAAAGAAATCTTGCTCAATATCCAACCGCAAGGAATATGTAACGAGATCCTTTCTTCATACAGAGACAAGCTTTTAGACGTTACGTAAACTTAACCAAAATTATTATCTCTCTCCGTAGCTACAATGTATAGAGAGTGATCTATATATTTGAAATCAGCTCTTGCTCTATAATAGACACACTACTGTTCGTTGTTAAACCTTATAATGTTATGTATACTCAATACTCCACAGATGCATAATAAAGCTCAATTAAATAGGACACATGCTTAAAATCTACTGTAGTGAATAGAAATACATTTGCCAGAATTTTCTATATAAACTAGTACTTGACAATTATTATAATACACATTCATAGTCAACTCTACATGTTGCACAACATGAATTGGAATAAATATAAACTGCATTTCGATAAAGATAGATAGATATCTACTATACACTCGCTAATAGATACAGTTTTACACTCTTTAAGGTTGTGCACATACTCAAAACCCAACCACATTCAATGCAAAAAAACATTTACGAGCGCTAACATTTTTTCCAAAGTTCTGTTTATCTCTCACATAGTACACACACACTAAAATACTTCAGGAACTTTCATGACATTCCTGAAATCTAAAAAGCTACTCCGTAAAGTGTATTTTTATATATGTACATAAAGCCACAAAAACATTCATATTATATTCATGATTCCTGTCAATTTCTACAAGAGTGATCGCCTAGAGCCAAAAATATGACAGAGAGTGAACACCACACTCAGAGCATGGCGTATAGACACTTTTACATATTAAATCAATATCAATCAATCCATCTCTACTCATCAAAATACATTTTTTATCCTTAACCACCTACACATCCCTCACATTCACATTATTGATATTCATTATTCTTATCTTTGCATACAACATGTAATATTATTGCATGTTTTTTGCTTGTGTAACAACATCGATTTATAAACAGAAAATCAATGAAGGTAACATTATTCAAAACAGGATTTCGGTACACTTTCTTTATTCAGTCATGTCACTTTCAGATCTCTTGCCCAATACCTAATACTCTGCTATCATGATTTTACTACATGAATGACCTTGCTACAGCTAATCTTCATACACTTTAGCTATAACTTTTAATCTAATACAAAAAATAGAATCGACTTGAATAATTCTTGTCTGGTCAATTTTTACTCGTATTCTCCGAAGTTTAGCTTTAAAGAGACTTGAAACTCTATTGAAAGTTGTCTTCATTTAAGAGCATTGCTTTCTTTTACAAAGTCATGACTCATGACTTATTTCAAGAGAAATAATATCTTAGATGCGCAAAATTTCAGTTATGCAGACCTGATAGCATTCGTATCACAATCAGACTAATAACCATAACCCTTGAAGATGATTTACGTATCACAGAGATAACAATTTTCTCATCTGATTAAAACTACTTTCCATGTGTTTTTTTATGTGTAAATACGCAATATGAGATATTTTGCGATAACTTTCACCTTAAAGTACAGGATAATCGTAGGAACCAGTTAGCTTTATGCTTTAGCTGTATTTATGTGTGATTCTGCTCAGAAAAATAGTAGGTAAGTAACCAACATCTATTATGTGTGTAAACACATTAACAAAACTAACTTCAAAGCATTAATTAGATAAATCGCTAATACTTATCATATTATAAGGTCAAAAATCATATTATGTGTCGTAGGAATAAATAGCGCATTACAATACAAACTTCTATATAGTGTTTTCTTACAATGCTCATCGTGTTACAAATTCTAGAATTTCTGTGTACGCATACAAATACTTTTATTTCACTTACTATCTACACCTATTATTGTTATTAGTTTACTGACTGCGTATATGAAGTTCGCAGTTTTGTGTCGAAAGGCAGAAGAGCAACAAGAGTGGACTTGACTCTGTCCTCAACGAATCTACGTCAATGCGCAATGCCAGACGTCGTAAACAACTTTGTTCCATTGTAATCAAGAGAATGTACTGTCGAATGGCATTTACTATACATTAACCAGAAGTTGACGAAAGTTTCAAAAAGAACTTGGAATGATTACTGATTATATCTACAATGGATGGATAATATCATTAGCTGTACATTATTATGGAATCTTAACTAAGCTAACGTTGACTATGTCCACAACTCAATAGCCGAACCGCCTGATTTAATCAGACAAAAAATCCGTTGTTCAATATACATAGATGATATTATTAAATATAGTACCGACTTAAGATATAGATTTATATGTTGAAGTTTATGTAGGCTACTCAAGTATATTATTATGCTTTATCGACATAGATTTTCATATTCATAAATTCATCTAGCCATGTGCGTAGAAGGCATTGTTCCGCTTCATAATTTTAATAGGTAAACTTGTAAAGGTTCTACCTGAATATTTTAGTATTTGCTACTGCTTCAGAATGAAGAGAAAAATATGGGGCGATATTAATTGCTAGTTGCATTAAATGAATAGGGCAAACCATGTTTAACAATGGTACAGTACACATAGATTTACATAAATAGTGCCGACATCTTTTCTAAATTTATCTCATAAACCAATGACGCAAATACCCATGAAACAATAAATCTGTTTCATTATAATCTTCATAAAGATAATAATATAATATATATAGCATTTTAACTAAGTAAATGTTTTGCTTTGTTTTGTCAATTATTTTCCTATTAAAATAGTGTAATATTATGCTGACAAAGGCAAATCACTGAAACTGATTAAAATTGGTTATTGATAACCCGACAAAAACAGCATTCCATGAGTGCACAAAGTCACACGATGCGCGATGTCTTTCCTAGATCGTTAATAATGCTACATGACATATGAATGTCGTCACCATATATATTATATATTTACTATCTATATATAAATGTATATTATTTTTATACTGTCAGAGGAGGATTGAGTGACGATTATTTATTCGTATTGTACTCGGACTAGAACCATAAAAACACTTATACCCTAACCAGGCCAGTGTTACTGCTTATCTCTCCCTGAGCTTCGCGATGGATACACTCTCTGACAAGTGTCGAAAATGTACTAATAATAATGTTTCATACAATACATTCACAAAAAAACGTATTACTACATACATATAAGCGTGAGTGCTACATGCATGACTTAGAGTGTGCTGAACAATCAAAGTGATACTATCAATCAAAACAGGATAAAGCGAGAAAACAAATAAAGTCAATTCATTAGAATTCATAGAAAAACAAAAATCAATTCTGATATAACCAATACCCATCAAAATGAAAATGTGGTTTTGAACGACCCATGGCATAATCATGTCCCAATTCCCAATATGTATAGCAATCTACTTCTTCTAGTAATACAATCCTAAGATACATTACACAACTATTCAACAGTCAACCACTTAATATTATTAGTTACTATACGTAGCACTAAACCTTATGTGAAGGTGGGTATTAAATTAACGTAGGTACACAACGCATATTTGCCTACACAATAACAATAAGATTTCATAAAATCCAAACCACATTGAACTGGAACTAGATTCTGATTTGAATGGGACTATGAACCCCAGCTATAGAAGACTAAGAACCAATTATTTAGAAGGACATTCGATACAGCATATAATGCGAGCAATAACATCATCCGTTCAAAGTTCCAAAGAATTGTTTTTCAGTTATATTTGTAAACAATGTGATAATATTATTATGGAGAATGAAATAGCTAACAGAAACTGTTCTAGCAACTAATGAAAGCTAAACGATGATGGGAATGATAAAAGTGACACCACAATTTCCAGTTTACAACCAGCAGGCTTGAGATTATCAGCAACAACCGCTAATATCTTTTCAAAAACAATCACACGGGGAAAGTTGTTTACTGGGAATTGTGGGACTAATGGCACGACCACATGACATGACACATTATAAGATATTATAGGGACATATATAGGTACATACATAAAATTTCAATGTTATTAACATAAGTATGTATAAGACTCCTTATTCGTATAATATGTACATTAATATAGAAATGATCATTAGTAAAGTACCTACATGAACAAATAATAGATGTTTTGTTCAATATCCGAGCGATAATGATTGTTGAGCAATTCCTAGCATATTATTTCTGGCAAACATTGTTAATTTGTTATCATGTTATTGTATACATCTATCAGCTATTGACACTTTGGGTGATAAAGTCAAATAAAAGTGTAACAAATGCCATAAAGTGAGCATTAACACTTAGATTGACAAAAATAATATGTAGTATCGTATTTATCCCTTGAGCATTCTGACGAATTGAATAAATCATTACTATTACTCATTACATCATTTACATCACAGCAACGTATCACTATCATACTAGTACTCAATAATTATATTGCTTATAAGTCGTAAACGTCATTATTTTCTATTGAAGATTAGCCTAGAGCATAATATTATCTAAGAATGACGTAATTGGTAATTCTAGCATTAATTACATTGCTAATCAAAATAAGCATTAGCCTCTAGGAACTAGGACTAATGACTAATTAATTACAAGCAATCAAGCGAGAATAAAAACAAACCGCATTAACTTATAGGTATTAAAGTATTTGTACTTGGTACACAGAACGCAGTTATTCCTTTCATAATAGCAATAATGTATGCATTAATGATCGTTTAGCTGATGTCTATTAGATAAAGATAGGGATTCGTGCAAAATATAGAATATTTCATTATTCTTGCATGTACATTAAAAGCTCCATCCATCCATCCCTTTTGGAATTATCGAGATTTTGCCTTGCCTATCAAAATGAAGTCTTAGCCATCACTAGACTAATCAATCCCAAGCAACTGACACGTTATTTTTGTTTTGTTTTCACTGATTTGATGGACATTAGAGGAACACGGTCAAGTCAAATAACAAGCTAAGAACTGGGGATAGGAGGAGCCTTGGGTGTGCTAACAATAAAAAAAACAACACTCAGGCACATTTTTAATAGTTCAATCATGACCAATTCGTATTGTATTACATATGAGAGTCTCCTCTGTTCTCTGTGTACACAGAAACCTTAGTATTTATGATAAACAAAGCAATTTTGCACGAACTTACGGTGGGGTTGTTTGTTATTATGGGCACAATTTCTGCAGTGGAGCAAGTGATGAATTGAAAGGAACCTAGCATTCATCACAATCAAAAGAATATCTAATTTCTTTGATTAGGTACTAGTAACAGCAGCGGCTAAGACTGTACACAGCAAAACATAAAACAACAACGCTATGCATGCTGTCCCAAAAAATCAATAGAAAACAATAGAACGCAATATTGTTCTCTTCTCTATGCATGTAACTATTATTTTACATTGCATCACACATCTCAATCAATCTCTATACAGTATACAGTACGTTCACATCCTTCATATTATACTTGGCATCTATAATAATAAACAACAACAAACCTCATTAAATTACTTAGCATGACAAAACAAGTAGCGAACATTCTCTAACATCCAACAACTCAAATTAAATGTATATGCTATACAAGTCAGCCTAGGCCATTTATTTAAGAACTTTCCTGTTTTCTTCTATACATAGCTCTCGACTATAAGTAGCACACAAGCATTACATTTTTCTCCTACAATCTGACATAGTAAACATTTTAGCAAATACAATTATAGCAAAATGGAATGAGACACATAAAATATTCAAGAGATCTATTATTTATTGTGCATTTAGTTACCTAGATTATATTCTACTAACCAACACCTAAAGATAATATTTATAACACTAAATGAAAATAGAACACAAGTTCATAATGTTCATAATGCCATTGTTATAACATAGATACCTACGCAAACCTTAATCTATCCATCAGATTAGAATATAATATAAACCATTTCATTTGCCTAAATATATTTATATTTACTGTGCATTATCAAAGAAAGTGCCTACACACTTAGTGTAACACATTCTTTACAAACTATGAAAACAATTACATAGGAATATTTAACACATACATATCCCTCCATATCTCATTTGAGTTAAAGTCACTTTTAAGGATTTCAAAGTTTACAGTAGGTAATAGTAGGTATCCACTTTAGCAATCATTATCAGATAACATAAGATAACAGGAGGAATTGTCAAAGCTCTGGCTATGCTCTCGCCTTCTTTGCCACAAGCAACCCACTCGAAGTAAAGCCCATGAAACAGAACTTAATGTCTCTGCATGTTCAATTCTCTCGCCTACTTCTTTTCTCCTTCATTTCAAATGACAGACTTGCCTAGCTACAATTGAGTTAACTCAAACTTTGCCTCGCATTTTCCAAACTTGTACATATACTCTAGAACAACCTATTGACATAATAGTATAAAATATCTTTATAACATCATCGTTACTTAGATTTGTAATACACTAAAAATGGACCAAGTCTTTCCTCTCCTTATTTATACGAACAGAGATGTTCTAATATAGGAAGACGGTTATTTTCCACTACGCAGATTTTGATGCCTCAAAGCAGATATTGTCTTGGAATTCTCTGAAACATTTGCTTGTGTCAACTTGTATATATATGATGTAATGTAATAGTATGTGTATATGTATGTACATATGTTAATATCTGTGGTAATACTAAGCAAACAGTTTAGATAGAAACTGTAACTATCCTAACCGTAGTAGCGTAATTGTGTGGTTATAAATGAAAATGTCAATTACAAAAATCTACCTCAAAGTTCTAAACTACTTAGTAGACTATAGTGAGTGATGGTAGAAGTTATTCGGTAATTGTTGACAAAGTTTATCTATTGCCCTTCAGTTGTTGAAACTATTGCTAACCAAAAGTATTAAAACCCTCCCACTACTGATAAAGGATTAGGATATGATAGGGTGCTACTATAGAGAGTGTAGAGAGATGTTGTTTAAACCTGAGTAATATTCCCGTATGACCCCATTTATTTATACCGTAGTTTCAATTAGACTAAGTTGCATTGCAGGCAGCCTTCAAATTCACTTCAAACAGAAAGTTGTAGTAACTAGGTAGTATTTGTAGATAATGTAAATAAGAGGAGTTCTCTTGGGGAAAACTAAAAAGCATCAAGTGTGTACTAATAGATCATTAGAAGAAGGAAGGAATGAGATCTCGAACATACAAAATACAAGCAAAGTGCTATGTGTATACTTGTACTCATACTCGTACTAGTATGAATTGGTGCAAACCACAAAAATATTTGATAATGCCAACAAAATGGGAAATGAAGCCAAGTCGGGGGAAAGGAGACGGAACCGAAGAGGAAAGATTATTCTAGGCAATTCCTTGGACTATTACTACTACGCTCCCGCGCTGGTGGAAAAAACTATCTATTCTTACAAACATCAAATCCTAGACTTACTGCTATGCCAAAAAGATCCTGCTTTCCCATCCACACCCTCCTTTCAATTTTCATTCTTAATTTTACTTTTTTCCTCTCTTACATTCATTTTTCTTCCTGACTTTCCCTATACAAAATAAACCAGCATTTTAGTCGCAATTTTCTTTCTAGTTGTCTTTGGCAAAAATATTTACTGGATTCTAAACACCTACAAGTGGCTACACGTATTTTCCACCAGCGTACATGATAGTCATACTGGGAGCAGGTTGTGTGTGTACTTAGCGGTGCTCCTTCCTACTCCATTCTATTGATTAGCCATCCGTCTCCTTGCACAGTTGTCAACAACAGTACTCAACTTGTTTTTGTTTGTTTCATCCCATTTAATATGATATGGTGACTTTAGAAAGGAAAGGAAAACTCATGATCAGTTGCACACAAACAATCCAATCCAATGCTCTCCAACCAACTACTCGACACACTGAGCCAGAGTTGTTTACCATCTTCTTTCATTCTCTCCTTGCCTTGCTTCCTCCTCTAGACTCTAATAGATCCCCCCTCTCTCTCTCCTAATTCCAACCAAGCACTATAGACACTCACAAACAATTCACTGTCAATCCGACTGCCTGATTGTGAGAAAATCTTTCAAAACTCTGCAATGAAAACAACAATATTTTTATGTTAAGAGGAAAATAGGAGAAAAATATCACTCAACACTGCTATCAATATCAACTATGCTATTAGCTACAGAATGATATTAACTTCCATATCTCGAACAAAAACAGATTCAGTTTACAAAGCCTAAGGAAGATAAAGAGTAAAACTTCTGTAAAACTAAAGTTTACTTCTTGATTTGTTAATGTGGAACAGATCTGTCAGCTTCTTTGTAGTTCATGTTGCAATTTGGTAGAGGAAGAACAACAATATTGTTTTCTTATAAATTTTCCATACCTGTGCAGTATTATATATAGGTAATACGCAGTAAAAATGTTTATGACCTAAATAATGAAATGTGTAAGTATATAAATATTACTTCATCATTGTTAATACTTACTACGTATAATATTGCTCCATTTTTATCATATTTGTTGTATTTACTAACTACCTAATGTCCTAATAAATCATACACTTAATAACGTAATGAAATAATCTCAAGCATCACAAGACTCTGTCTAACTGGGAACAGAAAGTCCAACAACGGCAACAACAACAAACCATTATAATAGAGCCTAATTATGTGTGAATGTTACGAGAGATCGAACTTTAAGATATATTTACCATTGTTTTCTATGGAATGTATAATGCGAAGGAAGGAATATAAAAGCTTCCCAGAAAATCAAACTAACAGTACAGCTGTTCGAATAAAATCTCTATTCCTCTGATCATTTGACACTGACAACAAAGGTTCCGTAATCAAAGAAAGAATTTTTCTTTTATAAATCATGATAGTTTCATAATACATATATATATAATATTTGTGCTCCAATTCTGAAAGTTACATTGAAAACCAAATCTGAGTTGCAACCACCCGAAGAGTCCAAAGTGAATAAAATAAAGCGAAAGAAGTACAAAGAAAAGAAGGGGACCTATAATATTTCTTCCTGTTAGCATCTGTGTTTCCCTCTCAATCTTTGGCTCTCCTTTATTTTCCTCTCTTTTCCTTTATGTTCCATTTACAAAAGTAAAAGAAACAATCTGAAAAAAAAAGTTTTTTGTCCGGTACGAGCTCGGTGTAAATGTTTTATTATACCTACGTAGTGTAGTGTATATAATAAATACATTATTAACATCCCTCCTCTGAAAGTAAGGCACGGCATAGGTAATAATAAGAATGGAAAAGTAAGGTAGAAAAGATACGGTTGAAGATTCCTTAACAAGGATGCCCATGCAGTCAGATGTCAGATAGTTGCATAGAAATCCAAGGAAAAAAAGTAAAGCTGCATTTGGCTCAAGAGATATAATAAGATAGATTTATTTTTACAGAAAAAAAATCCCGACCCAACTCAGGTCAGGATCGAGGATCAATTTCTCATACATAAGAAATAATAGAGCAGATCTATGAAAACCTTAACTGACAATACGCGGACGGATAGAATATAAAATAGAGCAGAAGCTGGAGATGAAATGGAACGAGGGAAAGAAAGCCATAAGGCAAGACAAGGTGAAATAGGCAAGGCAAGGCAACTATGCAACAATCCTAAACTGCTCCACTAAACTTAGGAAAAGGAAAAGACCTTTTCTCTTAATGCCTTGCCTTCCTTTGATTTGTCATTTGCTTCATTTCAGCTTGTCCTCTACCACTTCTACCGCATCCATAGAGAAAATCATATTATTACTACACAGCCAAAAGTCCAAGCCATGCTAACTGACAATTCAAATTTTATTTTAATTTTTAAGCAAAGTATTTAAGTATTTTGGTGTTTCATTAAGATAAACAGAATAAGCAGTCTAGGCAGGCCGGATATTGTACATTCATTAACAATTGTCAATATTATAAGTTAGTAAGAAAAAAACTGAACATTCTTCTCGCATTATCTAATCACTTCACTTCGGTAGCCTTTAGCAAGCTTCATGTTGAGAGTTGAGACTTGTAAGAAGAGCAAGCAAGTTTTAGGTATGTATGTAGATATTTCACACAGTATAAGCTTTTGATTGTCTTGGATTTTCCCAATTGCAGCAACTAAGCTATTCACTCTTTGATTCATTTTAATCCGTGTAAAATAGAAAATAGGAAATTTCCCATATGGATGAAAGAAATGAGGCTAGTAATCCACACGGGGACGTCGTTGCCTTCTTACTTTATATACGCACAAGCTCTCCAACCTTCTTCTATACGCTAAAACATGTAACACCTTTACAATTTACAATACAGAGCAAAATGCAATGCAGAGCACATTATTTTACAAAGAATGCGCATAAGGTGATACAGAAGAACGGAATGCACAATTCAGTGAATGAATGAGCTAACGTTCTTGCGCTGCGCTAACTCTCCTGTCCTATCATATAATTCCTATAGCTATTATTCTTTTCTTCTCACATGAATGCATGCATGTTCTTATATAATACCTAAACGACAAAAGCAACGACGTAGCTGTAGTAGTACAACAATTACATTCACAAGTTTCCATTCACATCCCATTACATACAACAAAGGCAAACTCAAACTGCAGGCTTCTCAATTATATTTACGTAGCTTTGCATTAAAATCAAAATTCTGCTTTTGTGACGTCTTTTGATGGCCACAAAAAATAAGAAAGAAAACACTAACGATTATCTGAATTATTTAAGACAGGCTTAATTGTCCTGTGACGTTTACGAAACACGTAGCATGTAATAGTAATAATAATAGGTAATCGGATATATAAAGGTAAAGTTTGTCGGAAACGCAAAGCATATCTACTAACCCTTCTGTTTTCAATATGAATCCCTGCATATGATTTTTGTGCGCCATTCCTTTACAAAAACAAATTGTAGATACATCGTTTTGTAATCATACATATCTACAGAAAAATCAAATACCAAACAAAAACACTGTTTATGCCATGCATCATACAGTAATACATAATGTAAAAACGCGTTTTCGCACAAGTTATATAACCATACACACAATATCTGATATTCCCACAACCAACTGTTTATTTAACACGTGCGACAACAACCAATTTTATGTAACGAGTGACATTGGAAAATTTCAAAATTGTATCTAAATTCTAAGGAGAACTAAGGACGGACTGTAAAGAACCTAATACACTGACTTTCCTATTCAATCTTCTCATACAGAACTCAAACAGTTTACGGTCAATCAGGTATGAAATAAACTGGATAAGTCGTATTTGACATCACATCACAAGACAACACATTATTATGCTCTAGATATCGTTGTTCCGCTACTCCTGTACGCCCGTTTTGCTACGGTTTATTTCATTTCAAATAATAATAGCAAGCATAACCTTGTTATTATATTATTATTATTATGCAACCTAATACACGGCACATTTAACAATACAACAACATAAGTAAACATCACAAGTTAACGAGGATAATTGAGAAGGATAACATATAGGATATATAGATAATTGGAATTAGTGCAAACAAAAACAAAATTATAATCGCAAACTGTCTACTAAACTATTATACTATAAACTATAAACTATAACTAAACATCATTCACAGATTCGCTCTCACTTTCAAATGCTACAGAAATTCCCTGTAGATAACATCTTAGAAATATCTCTGATCGATTTACATGCAGTTAACTTTAGCTTATGCAAAAACTATTGTTGTGACAATAAATTGCATCTATGTATTATGTAGTTAAGGGAGTGAAAAAGCTCTTCATTTTAATTGAGCGTTTCTATCAAAATATTTTCACGCTTCGTCCTCCCAAAACGCTACTGTTGTGCACATTGGCAGATAATTTGAGTAGAGATGTCTCATTTCATTGATATTCTTCTGATCGGTAGCTCTCTAGATGGTTGTAATTATGAATACAGAAATGTAAATTGCATATGACAGGAGCAGTACAAACAAGGCAGTATTCTCACGTGCACAGCACATTTTGACATCACACCTTGGCAGCAGCATCCATCAGTAATCATCACATTCTCATCAAGTATTCACAACACAATTACCTCAGTTACTCGTTATAAATGCGTTAGCAAAAAAACAACAGTGTGATTGTGTGATGATGTCTATTAAAACAGTCAATACACACACGTAGAGAGAAACCTATAAAACGGTTTAAATTGAAAATCGTTAAAAAATGACTAACAGCCACACACATCTTTCACATCTACATGCATGGGCAAATAGTGTACTCTGATGTCTGCATAGATGAAGAAGATTAAGTAGTACAGTACAGTTGCTTGGTACGTGATTGACCTGATTGAGGAAAAGGACATAATATGCTCTCTATATAAACTAACCTGTAACGAGGTATGTATAATAATAAATAGCATGATATTGGAATATTATTGGCATCTTCTGCACTGACGTGAATTACAATCTTCACGTGTTTTTCATCTTAATGAATTCATGGCGTCTTCGTGTTAGTTGGCTCATATATTAATTCTCAATCTCTGCATAATACTTCTACAAACAAATATCAATAAGTCAGTCCTAAGAAATGCTTAATAGTGCAGGATAACTTGTAACACCTTCTTATGAGATTAGTAAACTAATTTAATCATTAGTTGATGCAATAGTATGCATGCAATAATATAGATTTACTGTTAGGCATGGAATACTACAACTTGCTGGAATAAATGGGATGTAGAAAATTAGGAGATTTGATGTGGTTGCATTGATGATGTTAAGAAACAAAAAATGTGTTGGTTAACTAGAATTGTGAAAGTATGCATATCTGTCTGTGCTTGTTGTTTGTGATGTAGGTGTGTTGTGTTCTCACAATTAGGAGATGCTATTAGAAATAACATAGTTTCCTCCGTACACATTCCAAACAGCAGTTAAACTAGTAAATGTAAAAAAGCGCAAACAGTCATGTTCTCATCATCTCTCCTAGAAATACTATTTAGTAGTCATCGCATGAACTCCCATCACATAAATGACCAAACTTCCTATACGTTGAATTGAATTCAAGTAAAGTGTGTGTGTGTGGATTGTGGATTCCTCGACTCCTTTCCTTACCAACTTATTTTGCAATGCATTATATGAACTCGCTCAAAGCTTTTCTCCTCTGGGCATTTTTGTTTACTCTTTTCTCTATTCACTTTTTCAAGTTTTGACCTTTGTTGACTTGTGTTGTGTTGGCTTAACGTAGCGAAGTGTAAACACGGCTCGACTGGAAGTTGATTCGCTTAAGGCGGGGTTGACAGGTTTTCCAGCCCTGATTCAAGGAGAACGGCTTAATGTAGAGCAGTGAAATAAAAATTTTTGAAATCTGCTTACATTTTTTGAGGGAACAGGTTTCCAACATTTTCAAAAATAAAATTGTGTATAAGAAAAAGTAGGGGTTTTTTGGAGTGGGGGGAATGCATTGAAGAAACGTATTAAGATTTTTATTGCATACTTAGAAAGACAAAGTTTCATAAGTCAGAGCCTTGTGTCCTAAAGAATGTGTTCCTTTTTTTGATATTTTTTGCAGTTTTGTAAGTTTCCCCAAACTGTTGGAATCTGAGCGGGAAAATTTGGTATTTAAAATTAAACTCAACGCCACGGCGGCAAAGCGACACATGCATAGTATCCTTATGGGAAAATTTTAAAATTCTTGTCGCAAGGTATACTGTCTGACAGAACCTTATCAACTACACCTTAAGATCATAACCATCAGCGGATAAGCAGATAAGTGCAGATTCAACTTTAACTTCCATGGAACTAAAGAAAAGGCTCTCCAACGACTATTACCTACCTATTCTACATCTATCCCTATCTGTCTGTATAATACAAACACAAAATCATTAGTATATTATTATACTGCGCTTACAAAAGCGTATCACGTTTCCGGAATTTTTCAAATCAATTAGAAACAGCAATGGGAATGTGTCCCTCCCTGTCGATACAATTATGTGGAAATTAAGTGAAAGGTGACGGTGTAAATGAATTTAATTTTAGCATTTTTTACTAACTTTATGTGTAAGTATAATTTGGTTTCAAAATTTTGGTCCACAATCCAAAATGCGTTCGTGAACTTTTGTTTTAACGATGGGCGTAGGTATGGACAGACGTACGGTCAAGCCGATGATGTGGGATTCCATGAGCTCCCCTATAGGGCGCGTTAAAACGGATAAAGGGATTAACGTACTAAGTTCATATTTTCAGGGACTCTTGTTACTCTTGTAGGGTGCCACCAGGACAGTGTCTCAAAAATATCCGAAATAGGATTCAGTAGAATTAAAAATCATGTTCAAAGTCTTACCGCCAAAAACGTCAAGATTGAAAAGAAATGTTCTTAAACATTTAAACGTAAAATGTCAGTAAAACGACTTTTAATTTGTTAGGTCAGTAGTCAGTGAGTCAATCAGAAGTCATCAATCCCTAATTAATCACTGTTGACAGTACCGTTTTATTACAATACTACTGGCTGTGTAATTAACCTGTATTTTTA
Organism: Tomocerus minor; assembly: GCA_009936455.2. NCBI lineage: Eukaryota > Metazoa > Arthropoda > Collembola > Entomobryomorpha > Tomoceridae > Tomocerus > Tomocerus minor. The sequence goes on along the minus strand of JAAAYG020026172.1, from coordinate 3,251 downwards.
ATGTGCAATCAAAGTGAGAAGCTTGGATGAAAATGAATGAAATGAGACAAGATACCTTTTCGGAGGTTGCCCCATTCGGAATTTGCGTTCGTTTGCATAATACTCCAGTCGTGCGGGTTTGTCTGCTTCAGTTTCTTTTCGCAATACAAAAAACTTCTTTTTTCCTTTCAGTTTGCGAAGATAGCCACTCTTAACGACGTCATCGTTGACAGACGTTGTCGTGGCACCAGCGGAATTAGAAGCAGATCCGGATGGAGCACTGGAAGATGCTGTGACTGGCGTGGGCGTAGAACCGCCTCCGCCACCAATACTACTTTGTCCACTGACTTCTTCGTTGGTGACGCTCATGGTGGCAGTGGCAATTAAGATTTGTCTTTTGTTTTTTATGTAGAATTTATCTCACAGTGAACACAGGTTTAACACGATTTGTTCCTGTTATTTTATGTGTGGAGTATGTTCTATGTGAAGTCGCAGTGGATTACTTAAAATCATATTATTATTTTATATTTTATGTAATGTTGTGTATGCAACGACTGACAATCGAAACGAAACTTTACTTAGCTAACTATTAAAATCTATCATAGTACCTAAATCTAAACGCATTCACTATGTATAGAATATCGTGAATGTATGAAAATCCGTGCATGCACGTTACAATTACATAAACACATAGCTATGTGTGGTTTATGTGTAGTATGTGTATCTTTAGTTTTTGGTTGAATGAGTCTGATTAAAACTTAGCCAATGCAATGTACGTTTTAAGCACTAGAGACGTGAAATTCACCGAGTTAATTTAAACAATGTTTTGGTTTATTTAGCTTCCTTACAATCCACCAACTTTAATCGAAAGGCCACTGTTGTTGAAGTAAACAACATGACAATGCTGCTACGACGTAGGTTTTCAAGTAATTCTGTGTTTTCAAACATTTAAACATTTGGGCGCAGAAATACTACTGAAATTTTGACTTTCTGAACTGAAACAAAACACCAAAATGATGCTGATAAAAGGACAGATTTAATTCGATAAAATTCCAGGGTTAATATTTGCGAATTGCGGATAAAATTTGAAAGAAATTGTCAGATGTAGGTTTTTGCGTCTTTAGTTTTGTTTTGACTTCTTCAGGCTGCACAAGAACAGCACAGCACGGTAGACGGAGCAGACACAAGCTCAGAACAGCAATGAACGAGAGTTGGCTACAAAACTACAACTCGAGTTCATGAATACGATACGACGATACGAACGAGGAGGTACCTACCTATGCAGGGCTATAGCACTACTATGGACTATATATATAAACCCTATAACATTATGTGAACATTATTATGAGGAGCGAATCGCCTCTTTATCGGTTTGCGTTGGCCCCTTCCTCTGTATGTGTGTATCTATGGTATGCATATCTATCTCTGCGTGTTTTGCAAAAATTCGAAAAATACGGAACGGATTGAGATAATTCCTTCAAACTTGACAAATGTGTTCTTGGGGTCAAAGCAAAGGTACAGTGTATAATTGGCCACATCAGACCTCATATTTTAGGACAAAGTTGTTTTCCTTTCAAATACTAACATCAATAGTACTAAAGGCTGAGGCATATTAATCTCTCTGTCTACGTGTCAGAAAACCCATTGAAGGTCCAACAACAGATAGAACAGCGAGAACTGCTACGACCAGTTATTTCATTGTATATCAGTAGTCAATAAAGTTTATTATGGATATTATGTGGAGCGAAGTATCTCTTACGCACTGTTAATTAATTTAGTGAGTTAACACTAAGCCCCGCTGGTACCACCGGTTCCAGCGTTAAACCCTACCCCTATACTTTATAAAGCCATATCTACACCCAAATAGGTGTGTAAGCTGTCAATCCTTATTTTCACTACTTTGTGAAGCTCCTCTTTGCTACAGTGACTTAATACGGTTTATTATGTGTTGCAGGAGAGATGCAGACAGACAGAGCATAGGCTATGTACTTGTAAGCAAAAAAATCATAAGCATTAACGGCCCAGTCCAGCGTAGCGATAGTCCCGAAGTTATAATTCTCAGTGACTACCTCTTCGACATTCAACATTCCTTTAAGAATATGTACAAAGACAGTACTGGATTAAGAACGTCAATTGTTGTAAAATATTTTTGATGTGTACATCCTTATCCTTTGAGACATTTAAGACATAAAAATGGGAAAATTTTCATATTTTGATATGAAAAATATTTTGACGAAATATAAACATAAAATTGTAGCTAATGAATCCGAAATTCTACAAGTGTAAGCGTCGTCAAAATCGGTATTATTGTCCTGGATCTGGACTATTCGAAAATTTTTCATAACGATTTATTAGCGATGTTCTAATATTATATTCTCGAGTGTCTCGAATAGTTACTCTCCTAGTGTGGAATGGGCCGCTAAGCTTGGTGTATTTGTATAGCCAGATGATAATAATAGTCAGAAGAGAAGCGAAGGAAAGAGCGGACGCGGACGAATAACATCTCGTCGTATCGTAAATGCGTAAACATAGTAATGCCGACCCCTCTGAAACGCTTTGCTTTTCGATGTTATTCACGTTATTCAGAAGCCGACCCCTCCTACCTTACTATTTCATTCATTGCTGATGTCGCACCCGATCCCTCCTTAGCCACATCCTTATACCATACCAAGAAAATGCAACAAAGCCAGAGGGTGCATTATACACCAAAATACCAATGCGTATGGCGTACACTTCAATAGACGAGTTTCTTAAGGTTCTCCGTTATCCTAAACCACTGGGAAGTTTGAGTAGTGGCCAATATTATGAGATTATGACCCAAATATTTCTTGTATCGTCAAGAAAAGGCCCCAACGTAACCCTAGTAGTGGCGCCGTTGTTAAGTACACTGCCTTAACCGTAGCAATTTCTTGAGTACAGGAAAAGGCCTTACATGTACATGGAGGCCACATTTTACTATTGGAATATTTGACATTTATACATTGAAAAGAGACTTTCAATTTGCATACATTATTATAATCAGAGAATATGAAAGTCCCGCTTCGCGTCCTATAGAAGGCCTACTCTCATTTACTTAAGCGTTATCAAAAGTGCTAAAGGGGAGGGCAGTTACTGTGCGTGCTCCTCACTGCTCCTCGGATTGCTTGGACGAAGTAGCCTACAGCGGGGGGGGCAGTTGCAGTTACTGCTCTCCTCCATTGACGAAGAATTTCCGTAGGGGTAGAAGACAGGACGATCCCTATCTTAGCTGCGTGCCACCATGTGATTGTATT
>JAAAYG020026161.1:0-10038 GCA_009936455.2 Tomocerus minor | reverse complement strand
TTTCACTCATCGTCACCGCCTAACTAGATTAAACTAGTAAGTTTATTTTAAGTAGAATTTTTCAGTCAAATGTCATGAAATCTTTCAAATGTCATGTTAACGATGAAATTTTGAACATTAGTTGTAGCGAAATATTTTGTCTTTTTTAAAACTTTACGGTTTTCAGAAGCAAATCTTTTAGGGATAATGCACGTAGCAGGAGCAGTATTTCATTCTATTTTGGGTAATCCGTTGTACACATTCTATAATATATGATATGCTTGACCAAATTTTTCAGCGATTAATGTACAGCTTTTATTTTTAGATTTATAAATCGAAGAATATACAATGGAGCTTGAAATGCAATCTTGTCATCCTATGTCCTGTCATGTAATAGGTAAGGTAAGCATATATTATAAAAAAGTCAAAATTAGGTCATTTATATTTCTACGTAAAGTCAAGTTGACATTATTATATAGACAACAGTATTAACACCTAATATGAAAAATCGTTATAGTAAATTTTTATATTCAAGCTCTCCACCGTAACTTCCTTTTGATTTTGATTTTTGAAAGAAAAAGATGAAAATGGAGATATTATTTGGACCTGGAGCTATCCGGAATTATCTTACCAAGAAAGAGCTGTTTGTATTTTAAAATGTGATTTTGTCTACAAATCTTCTACAAATGCTCAAAATAGTAAAAGACAATTTCGACTTTTCCGTCTCAACAAGCAGTGGGCGTATATTCATCTTACAGAAGTTTTCACTTCTGACAAACTTAAGAAAGTAAGAGTTATACACCATTACCAAAAAATCTGAACAAAAGCTTCATTTTACTTCATCAATAAATATAATTATTATTATGTCCACGCTAGATCTATATGAAAATTTTGTTGGTTTAAATAGGTAAAACAAGTTGCTGTATTAGTAACCTCAATGGATTTCAATCCAGAGAGATATGAAACCCTCTGCCGGATATTATCAAAGAGCTTTTGCAAATCAGGACATGCCTCGGTGATGTTACAATTATTTCTCTCTGTTTGTGTGACTGGGAAATGCTCTACACCAGAGAATGGAACATTTTTTGCAAATGAGTTTGACACAATTAACCCTTACAAAAATCACAAACTAAAAGGTACTTTAAATTTTGGTCTAAAATTAGACACCTATATAGAAAATGTAAACCGATTTGTGATATTCCGCAGCTATTATCAATAAACTTGGACTGGAAACTATATTAATTTATTCTGCACTTCTATATAAAAAACGTATTGCTGTTTATCATCACAATGTAGACAGCCTGGTCCAAGTAAGTTATAATATAATTTATTATGCATGATATAAAACACATTTCTTTTTGATTGTGCATTAAAATCTCTAGAAAATATTGACTTAAGTAAATGTAAAAATCGTCATGGATTTCATGGTTCATTTTAAATTATTTTGTTTGCAGTTTGTATTAAGCCTACCTGCTTTCCTCTCCGAAAAAATTAAGTGGAGCGATATTTATCCATGGACAGATTTGATTGATGAGGAGCTTGAAGTTTTTAAGGTTTTTCATTGCTTTTGGTATTTTACTTGATCAGGAATATGAAGCACTCTATTGTTTTCAATTAATTTATTAAACGTTGTGTTTAACGGTTTCAGCATAGTAAATTTCATGTGATTGGATGTATGGATGCATCAATCGCCAGTCGAACGGAATTATACGACATTTTTATTAATGTACCTGCTGCTGAAATCACAGTTGCTCCTCATGCCAAAGGTAAATGAAAAGATTTTAAAGGTTTTAAATATCAAACTTTATTTATAAATGCGTAGCTAAAATTATCTTATGAAAGCAGACACGTTGTATTAAAACAGTTTATGGCTATTACAATAAACTTGTAAAGTTTAGGTAAAAAATTTATATTGTAGGTAAATGAATTAGTTTTTAAATTGTTTTTTTTTTGAATTTAGAATTAATGGCCATGACAAAAACACACAAGGAAATAGCGCTTTTCATGGTTCAATTAGCGGAGAAGGAGAGTCTTTCCGAACGCGACGTAATGCAAGAAATTCTAAGGAAAACCAAAGAATTAAACGACTGATAATCTACTTAACATTCTCGCGTAATTTTCAGTTACCACCTTATAACTATATTTTCTGCTTAAACTTAAACTATTTGTTTAGGTACAACATTAGAAAATAGACGTATTAACTGTATTTGTAGAAGATCATAACAGGCAAACGAGTAAATAATACTAATACTTTTAAGTCTACTCTAAATCGTAAAGGATCATTTATACAAATAAACAAACCGACCTGAAGATTATGATGTATAGTATTGATACTCCCATTCACATGTAAACGAGTTTAATGACACTATTTAAAAATATGTTACTGTGAATTAATTCACATGAGTAGCAGTTGCGGCCACTTGTTTTTGTTAGATCATCATTCCTAATAGTAATACAGATAACGGTCAAATTTAAAAAGCAATTGACACAAACTGTATTGAGATGACTACATTTTACTCCTTGTATGTAGTATAATTATATTATATTACTGCTTAAAAATAGTAGTAATTGTCCGTCCATTTAAAAAATTATGAAATGTATTTACGATACCAAGATATTTAGTAGATCTTAAAAATTGCGTTGCAAACATAAAAATGCAGGAAAATACTTATTTAGTCCGGCTGCATAAATAATACCATTGTGTTACATTACCTGGAAAGTCGTATAATAGTATATAGTTTAGCTAGTTTTCCCAAATCAATCGTACAAAAGTTACTCCAAGGCGTGTCTTTACGTTTGACATGACATTTTTTGCATTGCTTAATCCTATTAGTCTTATTGTTGACACGAATGATGTGTTAATTGACTAAACAATTTTTCCATAGAACTGGAGATTCGGAATAAGAAGAGCGATGAGCGATCCACAATTTGGTTGTCTATTAAGCAACAATATGTCAAGATTGTTTCCACTGTTCTTTGTCTCCAACGTTTTAGAGTAGTGTGTCGATTGATTATATTTTTAGGCTTTTCTCAAAATTGACATTCCATATTACTGCTAAATAAGTGATACTACTATTCCATGTACAATTACGCTAATCTACTCCATTCAACTCATAAATCATTAATTTTTCAAATATCTGCATTCAGTTATAGTTAAAAATTAGTCCTACCAACAATACGATTGTATACTATTCTACAAACAACAGAATTAGATTCGCTTGTCGCCTTAATATTAAAAATTGGTGGTGACAATAAATTATAAACTATAAAAACTGACTGCTTTGCTTCGAGAGACGATGGATTTTTTGTTCATAATAGTTGTAAATGCATCATTATTAGTAGAGCATAATGGCACCATTGCTTTTCTCCTCTTTCATTGGTTTTAGTGTTTTGTGACGATCGCGACGAGATTGGTGGGCTCCGAGGAATATCAGAACTACATTAAGGATATGAATTATTGTGGCCCCCACCACGAACCAAAATGAATATCCGAGAACTGCAAATCCATCTGAATTCCAGTGATTCTCTCGATCTTCCAATGGCAGAATATTATGGCGAAGTTTAAGATGATACTGGATTCCCCACGTGGTTAGGGCTCCCATATTACTCGCTACTGTAATTAGTAAAACCAATGCACAATTTAAATAGTTTTCTCTCATTTAAACTCATAATTTCTCATTTTATCCATCTTACACTTTTCCAACTTATTGTAAAAATCTGGAATGTAGTACAGAAAGAAACAAAACAAAAAATTCCTTACATGCGACGCAGTTCCAAATGTAAAGTCCAGGAATTCCTGTAATAGCTTCTACAGGAGTTGTAGCTGTATTTACCAGCGCAAATACTGCAGAAAATACTGCAAATAGGATGGCTAAACAAATACAGCCAATCGTGCCAATCCATAATCCATAGCTCATGAAATTCCGATCTTTGTTCAAAATTTCAATGACTGAAAAAAAATCAAAGAGAAATTAAGTGGTAAGGTTGAACATTGTCCTTTAATTAGAAAGCATTTTATGCCGATGAGTCATAAAAATGAATCAGTGCTTGAGGCACTGCTTGTTTTTCCACAGAATCCTCCCACTAACAACTAATAATAATTTTTTCATTAACGTCTCGAACAGTAGTGCTGATAATTAATTATCTTTGGAGATGATATATAGAAGTAGAGAGTTATCAGTCTATGATCTGGCAGGATGAGTTGTACCCGTCAGTTTTGGTAGGCATTGGCAATATTCTGGGGGTAATAAAGGAGAAGCGCTATGGGCTAGTGGAACTTGAACCCCATTATCAAAAAAGCATTTGGTAGATGGAAAGAAGCGTTTACTCAGAGAGATAACACGAGTCATAAATCTTAACAGTTCTATTTCTAGGTGACGTAGCCTCAGTTGCAAAATAGGAACACCTTATCATTAACGAGCCATGTAGTCTGTCATAAAATACTAGTTCTTTATGCACTAGGTTAGTTCTAATCTAAATTACAGAGCTGTAACTATGAATATGCATTGCTAGTTAGTGCGACCATATCACTTTTACTCTCATGAGATTTTTAAATTCTAAATGTGTCATGCAATGTTTGGTTAACTAGTGCTATTGTAGTCTGTCTGCGCACACAATGCCTTTCTGCGTGTAGCTACCTATATAAAATTATATGAAGCTGAGAGTTAATGCTAAGGAAGGTACACTCATTTATCTGTATTATTCTACTATTAAGTTATTACGGTTTCCTTTCCTTTTCAATTAAATATTTACTTAGAATATAGCCACACATTAGTGGATGCGACAACTTTCATTTATATAAATACCTACTACAGTAATGGCCTAAAACTAAGGATCTTATAGAGCGTAGGTGCTAGAAGTTTACGACACAATTCTAATGCTATCATTAGGAATAAAGACAAAATATCATTTGATCCGACAATGGGTGTTGTAACTGTAAATAAGGAGCCCTAACTAATAATAGTAATGGCTAGTACAGTTATTCAAAGTGACATTCATTGGTGCATTATGTTGTCTGTTGTGGTAGGGACTTTCGGATGTCTGTATTATTGGAAAGACATTAATGACGTGCTATTACCGTTGATATCCGTAGGTCTCCATCCATAGCCAACATTGAGATTTTTCCTTCCATAGAAAAGTCCGAAATGAATTCGTCCATCCGAAAAGTTTGGGTTAGTCGTTCTGTGAGCCCTGGCAACGATCCAATGTTGAGTGCTGAGAGCAGCTAAAAGTAATGCTAAAGCTGCACAACAAGTTAAGAAGCTCACAAACGTCATGCCACGACGGAATGCCAGACCACTCATCTTGGAGCCAGCTCAGTGTCTCAGGTCATTGGTCAGCAAATTTAATCCACTTCACTGCACAGCACACACACAAACACTCGGAGGAATCTCGGGGTTTCTATCACATCCACGAAATTCAGACGTTGTCCAGCCAAGTGCAGATCGCTCTTCTGTGTCCACCACTTCTCCCAGTCCGAAATTTCAGCCCTGAGCCGAGATAAATTGGAAAAAGATGGAAATTTGTGAGAAAATCTCCGTCCTAGTCGAATGCAATGGCTGATGACTGTTGCTTTGCTTACGATTAGGACTACACTAGTGCCAGCACTGTCGTGTACGATGAAAGACAACAGGAGGAGGACAGGGCAGGATGTACATTCTCACTTATCTCTAATACCATGCTAAGTTATAAGAGAGCTAGCTAGCCTACCCAATTGCACTCTCGTCTTATTTAGCCTCTCTAGCCTCGAACATAGCCTACCTGTGTGCAGCAATCAAACGACGACATAGTGCATAAACCAGAGAAGTGAGGGGTGCATTTTTAAGGCAGAAAGGGTGCAAACAAACGTGAGTGAACATTTTACTGAATTGAATCCTGCTGATGTCTCAGCCTCATGCATACATACATATAGCTGCTATCTTGACTACAGATCTCTTGGTCTCTGCCCTTTTTTCCTCCACCAACAAATCATACATGAATGCATTATGTCCCTATTGTATGTACACAAACCCCAGAGCAATCTCACTCACATATCTATCAATGTGTTTTCGTTGAGGCTCTCTTGCTTTACCTTTCCTCCTGGTCCCAAAATCAACTCGGTGATGCTCTTGTATTGTTGTTGCACCAGCTCAACTCAATAAAATTCAACTTCAACTCGCACTCAACCCCACAGCACATCCCATCCCTAGTAAAAGCTAGATTTTAAATTACCAAGAAACCATAGTAAAACGAAATACAGGATATGCTACTAAGGGACGAATTATTACACTCTTCTATAATGTCATGCATTACACCTGCATTTTTATATAGCTACTTATTCTACGATAAACCACACTCCATACTTTACTAGTTTACTACTACTGTTCTGAATGCGAAACGATACATATAATATACTACTTTACTTCACTATTACTATACACTCAGCAGTATCTCCTATAATATAGCCATATATTATAAGACTGCTCAGATATCGACGAGAACAATAAAAACCACATCTAAAGTTTATGCAGGTGCCTAAGATGTAATGAGATGAGGGTTCGTTTCAGGTTACCATATTACAATAAAAAATCCTTACACAAACCCCTATTCTTCATACTTCACTTTGCAAATTGCCTTTTTGGCATGTGTGCGAAAATTTTCTCCATCACAATAGTTTCTGGGTAGGTAATCATGAAATGAACTCAAACTTAAATGGACTATTCATAAGCTTCTCTGTTAAATCTTCCAAGTTCCTTATTACATTAGCGTACAATTTATCGCTACCTATATCCTGTTAGATAGATTAGCAAATCATTACTATGTAAAGGGAATCATTCTTTTATTTCAGGACTAGAACTCAAAAATGTGTGGGAGCACAAAGCAAGCATGAGACTATATACCAATTTTTTAACCTAAATTCAAATCATATCATTATTATATATATTTATAGGAAAATAGGCTTACAAGAGTATTCTATCAATCGCCATTTATAGTTAGTAACTTATTTTCCTAATTCCTATTATTTCTTTTAAATTAGCGTCAATTTTCAATCTTTCAGTTATTTAAGAATGTACATTATGGATCTGAATGGATTAAAATTGCTTTGGAATTTTGGGATTTCTATTATAGCTTACCAATCATTTGAGTACCTAGATCAAATATTGCACTTTTGTATCATTAAGTACGAATACTGTTGAAGTTTCATCTCATGCACGATATTTTTAGAATTTTGTCGTTTGCATTGCTAAGTTAATAGTCTTCCTCCTAAAAATCCTAACCATAGAACTCGTGTAAGAATAAACGGAGATGAGTTGGCATTTACTATCTTGTATTTAGCATTGGTAATAGCTGACAGTGTTATTTGTTGCAAAATAATTAAATATTGTGGTTTAGAATTACGTGTAGATCTTTCAAATTAAATCCTTTAGGTTCTCATCTTAATCTTTATTTAGTTTAAACAATGACAGACAGTATATTTTTGTAATTCTTATTCAATGTCAAAATGAATAGATAATGACGTTAATGGAGACAATAAATACCTTTAATAAGAATATCTCAGCAAAAGGATTTAAGGAGCATTGACGCGTGTATTTGTAAAGTAATATAGAATGTTGTTGAATTGAATGTTAAAAATGAAATAAAAATGCAAGTCCTGCCTACGTAGCAGAAAAGTGAGGAGTCTTCTGTACATAAACATCTGCAAATTGCAAACTGACTGTGACAGAGTATGAATTAAAAGAAAATGAATATTGTTGTGAGAGAATTTTGCTAATCGTGATGGCCTGACCTGTAGTGCTCCACACGAACACACGCGTTCAACCACCGTAATAATTATAAAGACGTAGGCCGGTATGGCACACTATCTCAGTATTTATCTATCGACTCGTCGAATGTCATCCTTTCTCAAGTTTATTATCAAAATAAACTTGCTTTTACTGACTAGTTAGTCGTTAGTCTAGTAGCGTATCCCATCGTATCCCATGCCCCATCCTATCTGCATACATACAACTGACTACTATAGTTGTGCGCCCATGAATCTCATCGTCACACACGTTATTTTCAGTTCCTTCGCTGTTATTCTCACAAGAATTCATTTCGCCTTGTAATTCTTAATCTCTAAGACAAAACCAAAGATCAAAATCTCACCATAGACAAAACTAGAAGAGCTACTTTCTAAGACCGTAGTAAGAACATAAGCCCACACATTAATTTCAACCCCCAATTTATATAGAAGAAACCAAGAATTATTATACTTTCGTAAACCCTATATGACAAACACAATACCAACCTACATGTAACTCTAGGCTACTGATACTATTATCTCATTTTGAGCATAAATAATGAATAAATTAAGTTGACTTCGGATACAAGGAGCGATATGATAGAATGATTGAAAAGTACAAACTACAACATATCTTAATGTACTTATTTAGAGATTTAGACATGTAGTGTTAAAAAAAATGCTGTAGTGTTTCCCTGTGACACTGTAGATATAATGACAACCTACAATGCATACCTATAATACACTACAAGATTTCCACCGTCTTTCACTAAATATCTCCCATTACCCCTAATACAATGAAGATTAATGCTCGAATAATTTTTTATATCAGAATTTTAATGCCTTTTGTTTTGTGATTGTGAGCATAAAACTATTATGTCCACTGTCCACTACATAAAACACTCATAAATGCGTTATTAGCTCAAGCTCGACTGAACAAATCTGTTCGTCGCATTAAGATTTAGATGAACACTCCAAATAATTACCATGATTTACTTTTATGGGGTTACAAAAAGATATTTAGGATTTTCATGTTTATATAAATGCCAACAGCTCCCATTTTTTTATCCTTTTATATAAATGTATATTTTCAATAGAAATTTACAAGATTGGTGGCGTAGAAAAAGGTTTTTCTCATTGTCAGTTCCTATTGTAATTCTGATCTGAATCATTCTTAACAATAAGCGTTACACCTTATATTTCACACATGCTAAATTGTGTAATGACAAGGGAAATCTCTGTGATCTGAATGATTTCGAATAACTCAATCACTCACTTGTCCTGTTCTGTGCAATAGATTCACATGTTGGTAGATGCTGCCATATAGCATGCTGCATAAAAAATAAAAATGGTCTTTAATTAACTTAGACAAGATGGCTTCAACAATTCAGGATTTAAGAGACCTATACCCATAGCCTGTCTGTGTCTGCGTTCAGAATATTTATTTTCAATGTGTGTTACAAAACGACGAAATTGTATTCAATTATTCAACCTAACCACGAACTTTCAGTGAAGACATGAAAATATTTGCATTTATTTTGACACTCTATAAAAATCTTTGTGATTAAAAATCCTAGCAGGCTACATTACACAAGTACAGTACAAGTTGGATTATAATTTACAATTGAGGATAATTGAGGAGAAACAAGTCTCATGAATAAAAATAAAACTAGAAAAAATTGTCTCTGTGTGAACCTCTCTCTTTCTAACACACTTTGCATGTTCTAAGCAAATAATATATTGCAGAATCAAAAGGCTTTCTTGTACGCGTAGAGTCACAAGCATAAAAGTAATGTGATCCAGTTAAAATTGTCGCATTATTGCACATGCAGAGCATTTTTGTCAAAATTCCTTTTCTGTGCTAGCTACTTTACTCCTCTATAATATTATCGTGTGCGGATGACAATCAACATTAAGTCCATAAATCCAAAATCAATTCGAATGGGAACTTAGAATATGCCGAATGTAATTGTAACAATTCATGTAGATAGCCAACACGTGAGTGCAAGTTGGACATATATAAGTGTATACATGCTACCTACAACAATATTATAACAATACATCTACCTACAAGCATCTACTTCACTTTTCGCTAAATTTTAAATGCAGGAATTAGAGAGCTGCCTGTTCTTTATGTTGGCTCTGTTCACATAGAATTTTCTGCCATTTTGGGAAATTGGCACTTTTCTGCCCTTAGTTTGAACGTCCGCACGCCAATATACATTTTTCGCATAGGAATTTTGACTTTAGAGATTTTGTAGGATAATTTTGATATTTTGCTGTTTTTCTGAAATGGTGTT
>JAAAYG020026150.1:0-16841 GCA_009936455.2 Tomocerus minor | reverse complement strand
GAAATCACTTACATATGTCTACATGTGTACCTATAACTGTGCCGAATTCCTTTTTTCACACATCCCATACAAAAGGCCAGCTCACGTGTTACAGGGCATACTGATATCCAGACTAGAAATCATGTCATCCAGATACAAATTAATATGAGTCAGTATATTTAGTATACTATACCATACACAACAGATCAAAACCTTTCTTCCTCTCAGAAAGTGAATCTAGTATGTTTATTATCTGTCAGATTTCCACGTGAGGAATCCAAAAACACATATTTAGAAAAGTTTATTTTATAATTTAAATAACGTAACCCAAAATATTAGTTTCGAAAATTTTCTATGGAAAAAGTGTCAACAAAAATGACTGAACTGTCAGAACTGAGCATTGAAATCTACTGGAAAATATTTTTATTACTCAATATTCAGCAATCTAAGATGCTTCAATGAGCTGTAAAAGACTGAATAGTGGTGCATTAGTCTAGTCTGGGTACGATACAGAACCTGTAACACAAGTATAAAGAGTATCATCAAAGATATAATGCTATGCTGCAAAAATGAGTATATTGTTATCTATATGGGAGGAAAGGGAAAGGATCGGAAAGTGTGTGTATATGCAATTGTAATGTATGTGGCTGTAGGATGTACTTTAGTCCAGCCAGAAAACCATTAAAGAGATAACCGTGACTAGATAGAGAGAGAGAGAGAGAGTCCCTACTAGCTATCGATTTGTGTCTGCTCTATTTTTCTTGTCTCTCTCTCCTATTGTTCAATGGTGAAAGTGAATTGAGAGAAAGTAATAATTGTGAGCTCTTTCTGTCTTGCGAAAATATTTCCTACCTTTAGCCCACTTGATCGTAGGAATCGTAGGAGATCAAGCTACAGTTTGCTCGCCCCTTTTTTATAACATTCCAGAAGTGCTATTAGTACTATGTACGAGCTATAATAGTAAACTCTAACTCGTGTAGATACAAAGTAAACTGCTTGTTTGTTATGCGGTTCTATTTAGAAACGTTTACAGGGAAATCCTAAAGTCAGTTCCCAGTACTGAACATTTATGAATCAAGTAGCACGTTACATGAAGTTCAGGAGGCTAATAGAAATTGTAATAGCTTCATAAACAAAAAAGAGATAAATTCTATTTACATAGTTGAATGAAATTGGAAGTGTCTTTAGCCTGACCCTGTAGTGAACAGCAATGCAATGCAATGTATGGAGAATAAAACGAGGCAGGTTAGTTTACCATTACTAATCTGCTTAGATTGATAAGGACTGGTTAGAGAATGTGAATAGAGGAATCCATGTAGAAGACTATTGATTCTAAGAATAGGTAATTCTATTCTATTGAAGCATAATATCATCTTAGAGTTAATACCTACCTTACAAATATCAGTGGCAACAATGAGACTCAAACGATTGAACCATTGCACATAACACTCCAGATTGCGAGTTCGTTTTGGATCTCGTGGACGGGACTCCCCTTGTACTGTCTCTTTGACGAAAGCCTACGAGATTTCAAGGACACAATACACGAATCTACCCTTCATTCTTTTATTATATATATATACATATCCTCCTTACTTATTATACGTGTAACAGAAGAAACTTTAGGAATTTTGTAATTCTTTTCAAGTTTTTAATTTACAGTGTAAATATAAAAGTGCATTGTTATTACTCGCTCTCTCGAAAAACACAAGAATGGAAAGGGAGCGCGTTAAAACATAACACACTACAGAAATAAATTATGCATTCAAAGCAGGAAACTTCCATTTTCACACTCGTGTACTTACTTGAACAAATTCCTCTGGTCCTATGTGCGACATGTACTCCAACTCAATGTGAGTTAATTGCTCGGCCAGCATCAAAGAGCTTGGACACATTATTAGCACCGACTGTAAGGAGAGAAATAAAAAGAAATTACAGACTGCAACATTAAATCCTTGGCACGTGCATTGACACACAACGTCCTTTGCATACTGTCACCTACTCCTCCCACAACTACTACTGCATGCCATTCCATTCCTAATCTTCTCGCTTATTCTGACTGGAATTTAAAAATCATTTTATATACCAACATCTAGTTTGACATAGTACATAATAATAAAAATCCCTCCGACACCTCTCTTTCCACTGTATATGTCAACATCCCCAATTGTCAAAAATTAACATCATTAATTGTACATTGTTTGATTTACATTTAAGTTTTCCGCACTAAAAGTACAGATTTGTATGTGCTAATATGTGCATAGTGCATGATTCCTTCTGAATTATGTACAATTTTGTTTTTAAGAACTTTTTAAAGGAAAATTCTCGAAAGAGAAAATTACACTATGATTTGCAATTAGCAAATGGTAAAAACTAGCAGATTAGCAATACTAATCTTCGACAAACTAATTTGAAGCAGTATGCAATGTGACAACTTAGCGATGACAATATCTGACAAGTCAATAATTTATATGAAAAGTTACAGTGGTAAATTATTTATCAACGGCGGAGTCAGTTTCATCTCGATTTTGAATTGAGTTTGAATTTTCTGACTGTAGCAATCTGAAAAGTATGAGCAGATGCTGGGCTGAGAACTGAGAACTATGAGTTCTCACTTTAATGTAAAACAGGGGATGAGGTATTTCATCTCGGAAGAACTAAGTGGGTGAGTGAGGGGAGCAAGGAAATTGAGTAAGTAGAGCTGAACTCAAACTGATCTGATGTGATTGTCGACGAAAAGCTGAGAGAAAAGTCTAGTGTAGTGAATGATTCTTTTTCGTTCTTTTTCGGCGACTGAGTCGTCTGATTCTTATGTGCTAAACTGGAATGGGAAAAATAATATGAAGAAAGGGGGGACTGAGTGTTGAGAAGGGATGAGATGAAGAGTTCTGATAGTGGAGAGTGGAACTTATTCGTATTCATTGGGATTCTCACCTTGCCTTTCAGTGACATCAATAGAAGTTGAAACTAGAACTTTTCCTTCTGCGTTCTCCAATGCTCTTTTCAGTCTGAGCTACCCGGCCGGCTAACTAAAAAGCTTCCAATATCATATGACTTTTTACTGCCTAGCCAAACTGAACCAATGACGTTATTTATGAAAATATGGAAACGTGGGATATATCTACGAATACCTAACTATTGATGGATAGATTTACTGTAAAAGACATGTGCCAAAAGCTAAGGCTATATATAAAGTAGCTAGGTACCTATATATAATATATGACTTTGGTTGGGCATCTTAGATTTGCACAAAAATAAGGTCGGACGAAAACAGAGAAATTGTATTTTTCTGAGGGGAATTTCAAGGCACGTTCTTCCGCCCTCATTTCAAGTGTTTTTAGATTGGTCGACTCTTTTGCACTATGCCCGATGAATTTGCAGTAGCCTGCTCTTTCTCTCTCCCACTTCACCTTATCTATATTTCAATTGTGACGATTTGCCCCGTGATCTGTATGTATGCAATGTCAGTAATGGAAAATGTTTCCACTGGGACCTCAATGTGCTTTCCGTCTGTCGTGCGAATGCTTCAGACTGAAATTTGCACTTTTCCTCTCCTGTAAGTTATGCATTCATTCATTTCATCATTCAGCTCAGTTCACTCTAAACTCAGAAATGTCTAACCTGAGAATTAGTATGGGAAATCAAGAAGAGAGAGAGAGAGAGAAGTAATTTATCTGTGCATATAACCGTGCACCATGCACGTAACTTTCTCCATCACCTTCTCAGAGATGAACCTTTTGACTGTATACAGTCAGGAATATAATAAAAACTTAGCTATTATATGGTATATAATATCTACATAAGCTGAGTACCCATATATGAGTATAATCTTTGAGTATAGAGAGTATAGACACAATCCACGAAAGTAATAGTGATAGAGAGGAAATAAACTTCTGTTTCTGGTGTAAGTACATATATCAATACAGCAATAGTAATGGTAATAATAAGTAAGTGTATGAAACAGGCGAAGAAAAGTTTCTTGAAAGGAGCTCGTGACTTGTGCGTTCAATGCCTACAAAAACGTGTTCTTTACTACCAGTGCTTATTCTAAAGCCTTAAATCTTCACCATCTTTCTTCCGTTGCTTTCTCTACACCGGCCGCCCTCGATTGTGCACTAAATTCATTTTTGTAGCGAAAATCGCCCAAATGAGATGAAGAACTCCGTCCAGAGATGTTTTTTTCTAATTCATCCAGATGGACTACCACTGGCTACTACTAATACTCTCAGAAGAGAGGCAGAGAGAGAGAGAGAGAGAGAGAGAAAAGAGATATATAACGACCACGTTGGTTGCGAAGGAAGGAGAGAAGCTCTAAGAATTAAAATCTATGAATAGACTCAGATTAACTTTATAAAAACATGCTATAGTGTGCCATGTCTTGTCTTGTTCACGAGAACGCAATTGAAGTCTACAGGGAGAAAACTTTCGCCGTCTTTTCTTTTGTAACTTGAATAGTCTGACTCAAGTACGTACAAGTACATTACTAGACTACATGTCACGCTATAATAACACTATAATAATATATAGCATTACTATATATACATGCACAAAGCCAAAGAGTTGAGTTTTTAACGAGACAGGAGAGAGCCCTCGTATTGCACATACGATGATATAGAAAGCTCCATTTTCTGTCTCGTCTTGTCTAATCTGTGTTGTGAGGATATGTATATTCAGCTTGTTATACGAAATCTTTCATTTTCCCAAAAGAATACAATTGTCTGTACAATGCAAGAGTGCTCACTGTTCCTGTCTTGTCTTGTTCTGTCTCCCTCTTCTGTAATCTCAGTCCTCTGCACCATCTTTACTCCAGTTAGCCACGCAACTTAAGCACAAAACTAAAAAAAGGATAAACCTTAGACAGAGGCAGGCAGGAGAAAGATAGAGAAGAGGGACATAGCTGAACAGCACCTTAGACTGCCAAGAGTTATGCATTCAAATCCGATAATAAAATACATAAATCATGCAGAGGATTTATTCAAACCATATTTCAGAGTTCAGTTCTCTACACTCCCACTCTCACTACACTACTAGGCTACAACCAATGTATACCTACATCAAAATACAGATAACTCTTCTCTCAGACTTTCCCTGCTTCTTCTTCTCATCTTTATATGCTCGCAGGCGAATCTCTTCTCTTCCAAACCATGTCCTTTTATTTTATGTACTGTTGTAGTCCATATATCTAATAGGCATGTGATCACTATATCCATCACAAAGATAAAATAGCCGTACACAGAGGATGAGGAATTATGTATTTCGGCAACGTCTTAAACAATCTGTACATATATTTCCCTGTATACTAGCTGTTTTCAAACTACCATATCCAAAGTTTTTCCTTTGATTTCACTCACGACTTACGCTTAACCTCCACAATTTAATGGCAAATCAAGTCAGACGGGTTTATTCGCCCATTCAAGATTTATAATAAAATCATATCAGCCATTATTGATAATGATTACGTTAACGAAATCATCTACCATAGATATAACTAAGCAAAACTTTTACATAAATGCACATCATATTATATTGAAGATGTTTCAGTGTTTCGGGTAGCAATAATATTTCAATGATATCTGATAAACATAAATATAAAAGCACAAGTGCAATAGACAATAAGACTTACGTTAACACTTCCAGGTGTGGTAGCTCCTGAAGACGTGGACGTAGTAGCGGTTGAACTGGAAGAAGAAGGGGGAATAGCTCCGGTTGGGTTTCTGGAAGATTTGTCCATGGTGTTGGCACTTGCAGCATTGGCTGCTACTTCTGAATTAATTCTGTGGAGAAAAGCCTCATACCTCTCCAGAGCAGTTAGGCGAGCCAAAAGGGATGTAAGTAAAAGTGAAACTTCTTTCCTCACCTGTGACATTCATAATTCATCTTAATTTGCATATAGGATGTTCTACGGGAAAATTGGCCCCACTGTAAATATTTGTAGTGTCTCGAATTTCAGTTTCCCTTTTTTGGTTAGTTGTAAGTTTTGAGAATGCTGAGATGGCACTTTTAACTTATAGGGACATAATATAGGTGTTGTAAATCTGAGGAAGAGAAGAAGCCTCTACTTAGTTTCATAGCAGGGCGCAAATTTTCCTCTAACATTTCAAATGTTGACTTTACTCTGACTTCGTTCATCATTCATGTAAACTAATATAATGGGGGAAGAGGAGGCTTTTTCCACTCATGAAAGAAAGTAATAGTCATGAATGAATGTGAAGGTAGGATGTATATAGTAGGACATAGTATATCACTAGAGGAAAGGTAGGAAATATCTTTTAGTGAGAAATGCAGACTGCTGGGGAAAGCGTAAGTAATAAATGGAGAGGCGCCTATGAAATGAAGGCATGGAGATTTAAACATAACATAAGCCAACGTAATTGAATCCGAGAGAAGAGAATAGATCTGAACAAAAAGCATCACAGAATGCTAAAATAGAATTATAACGAACAGCTCTAGAGTGCTCTGCTGGATATTTCACTAAAAATAAATGGATTTTGATTTTCATATCATGTTAGCTTCTATATTTCCACTCGCTGACATGATTTAGTGCCAACAGATCTTGGTCCTCACAGATAGTTTTTCCATTATCTTTCTCTATTTACCGACCATTGTATTTCTTGCCGTTTTGTTGTAGAGATAGAAGGAAGGAACTAGTGAACTAACCAACTATAAGTCAAACCAACCAGGGACACACACTCACAAAAATATAATACATGTCTACACACATGTCCAGAAATTCGTTTGTTAGATATCCCTGGCTTTCTAAGTGTGGAACAACTAAGTGACTCAATGAGTACGGCTAAGAAATGCTAGTTGAAAGTTCCGAGGAGATGGAAAAACTACGAGAAAACTTCTCTCTTGCAAAGAAAAGAGGGAAACCGTGCCGGAAAAATGAAATGAAGTAAGGAAGGAAGGGGGAAAAGTAAAGAAACCAAAAAAAAAAGAACAAGGGCAATCCGCTCTTGACTACAAAGCAAGGAATTTTGAGAAGACACAAAAAACTCTGTGCCTTCTTTTTGCTTGTTGACAGTTGCACTTGTACCCAGTTCGTCTGTAATTGTAGTGTAAAACCGCAATGGCAAACTTAGTTCGCATTTTATTCCTTTAAACTACTCCCTTTGTTCACCACAAAAACTTTCAACTCTGAACAAAGTTCAAATCTAAAAGGTTCCGATTGCAATGCAATTTTCTTAACAAATTGGGATACAGGAAGCTTAGCCGGATAAAATCCTTTGTCTCTTTTCACGTAATAGAAAACAGGAAAGAAAAGAACCAAACATTTTTACGCATTGCACTTTTCTTCAATTCCTTTTATACCGCAAGTACATTCTCTATTTCTCGTTTACAACCTTGAAATCTTAAAAGGGATTTTCCGTCCCCTCGTTTTTCAACAAACAAATCCTATAAGGTTAAATCGTGAGATCGGAGATAAAAAGATCAGTTTCCTGATTCCACGTGCGAATGCCACACCCTATCCTTCGCATCAAATTGAGAGCTACTGCAAATAACATTTGCTTGATGCAAAAATAATACTATAAATAAAATCCTATTTTAAAATATTCTAAATTCAAAAGTTACGTAATGAATGTTATATGTTATCCACTACCTCATTTACTATTCAATTACCCATGTAGGAAGTGAGGGTAATAATGTTGTCTTACCGGAGGGTCGATGGTAACACACTTTTGAGTGATTGCCCGAACATGTGCCATCATTTTTTCATCCCTGAAGTCATACGGGAACAATTCGGCCCATTCTCCGAGTAACTGCACCATCTGGGAAACTATCTTGATTTGCATGGATTCCTCCTGAAGAAAAATGGTAAAGATTATACTCAAAACCCATCGGAGCATTGCACATAAAATTCTTATGAATAGTTTAAAGACTTCCGGCTCGTAGAGATTCATTAATTGATTTTACACAGACAAGGCCAATGACATTTGGAAAAATGAATTGATTTAAAGTGCTATGTTGTAATTTTAGAGAATTTGAATTATGTGCGACGTACGCTGACTGCTTTTGTGTATCGGAGCCGAAATCATAATTTAAGGTGCACTTTATTTATTAGCAGAACTAATGATTGGGTTGTAGTAGATTATTCAATATTAGGCAGGACATTATATTTTACAAGTGAAATGAAATGAAACGTTCTAGACTTTAGATCATAGTTTCACAATGAGAGAGGAGGATTGATAATTGTAGCCTATCATAACATTCATATCCGTCTCCGTCTAGCATCCTGTTAAATGCTAGATATTTCTCATTTTGGAATAATCTGAGTGAAAGTGGAGATATGAAATTCACTAAATGTGCTTAAAGCACTCACGCAACACTTCTCCCGTTTTCGGAAATTCTCTGTGCATGGGAATAGTGTTCATTTTAGTAAGTAATGAATCGTCTAGCTGAGACTAACGCATTCATGAATAAATGTTCATTTCATTAGCGATACTTACATAATGCTCTCCTACGTTTATAAATATATACAATACAGATACTAGAAACTGTTTAAGTGTAAACCAACATAATAGAACTAAATTTCAAGTCCCTGCCTGCCTGCCTGTCTGACAACAACCAAACGCAGACTCTCTGACAGTGCCTTTTACATTTACTTTACGACTCTCATCTCGGCTCTTGCATGGAACGGCACAGCACGTTTTCCACAGAGCCGAGATACTTAATGGACTCTTTCACATAATATTAAACATTAAAGAATCCTGTAGGGACTCTTTTATGAATTATATCGTATCAATATTAATACTTTTACTTTATTACGTACTTACATTACAGAAATTCATCACAAACTGTACAATAAACCTAATATTATGTCCACTGAATATGCAACAAAAATTATTCATGTCAAATTCTCTGAACAAAACCAACACTAATGAGTGCATATTAATAACAATTTAAAAGTCTTGCTATTATTTATGACACAAGGGTCCGTTTCAACAGCGAAGGGTCAAATACCAAAGGGAACTACATACAAAATGTATGTGTAAAGAAAATTATATGAGCCTTATTCACGAATTACGTTCTATTCTCATTAAACGAGTCTTTCATATTAGAAATACAAATAATGAACTACAAGTAGTAGTAGTAGTAGTAGGTAGCTCTTGCTTCGTATGTGTATTATTTATTTTGCTCGTCTCTAGTTTCAGGTTCCGAGAGCAGTTTATTTGTTTATACTATCCTATTACACAAATGTCACCTTCACTTTATGATGTAACATGATAACATTGCCCTTTCTGACATTTTAGAGCTGTGTATCACGTTCAAATGATATCTTTCAACTTTGTGATTGACACAATTAAATTTTGGGCATGAACATGTTGATATCTGATCGCTGAACTTCTTATGTATACTTTTTAGTATATATAGCAATATAAACAGAACTGTATTCACATCTCTTACGAAGCAAAATGCAGTGAACGTCAATTAATATTTGTGGAAATGTTGGTTCGTACCTACAAGTACCTATAAGTACGTTGCAAGTTAATTTATTATACAAGTATCACTTTAGCTGAAGTTCAATTTCTAATATTTCTACTCCCATTCTACCATTTTGTTTTAGCAGATATTTAAAATATTGTAGCACTGGTAGCAGATAAACACCGACGCCGGACCTTATAGGAGACGGGAATCACCGCCCGTGCGGAATTACCGCTCACGTGCACGAAATTGCTGCGACTCTTCGTACTTACATGAATTGCATGCACCAATATAGAAGTTGAATGTATTGCAAATAATTTTCGTATTGTCTATCTATATTTTATCCATATTAGGCTACTGCGTCATTGAAAAGCAATAACAAGTTGCAAAAATAAAACAAAACGTAAACGTCTCATAATCTGATACTATCGAATGTACAATCAGCCAGCTGAATTGACTTTTATATATACATAAAAATTATTTCTTCCCTATATAGTTAAATAAACTCAAACTATATCTATCTATACAGTACGTCAATACAGTGTACAGAGTCAGAGACAACAGATACTGGCTGATCTTGCACCGCACCGTGCAAGTTGCATGCATGGCCATACATTGCAATCGTCGGTAATTCCCGACCGTCTGTGAGGTACGAAGGCAGTGATTCCTGTGCTTCGGTGTTTCCATGTAATGGTTTTTCTCACGCCTCGTCCTTCAATGCAAAGTTTGCGCTACCTTTTAGACATTAAGTATTTATTCATGAACTTAAGTAGTCAGGTTGACGTGTTTCTTATTATATGTATATTGTTTATGGCTTATTAACCGTTAATACTCTTACTGACGACGACGTGATGAACTTAGGAATTGGACTTAGGTATTAATGTCGTATCTTTTTACATAGGCTAAATATGAATAATGAGGTAATCAACTATGTACTTAAATAGAAAAGGCAAAGGATAATTTGTTTCTAAGATTTAGATAATTAAATGTTGCAAGCTTGACAAAGTCACTGGAAAGGGAAATCTGTTAGTCACTAAGTTAAAGTATAAACATGGAATTGCTGTTACTTAAAATACACTTACATTTTACGCATGAAAATAACATTTTTACTGCATTGCATTTATTTGTGAAATAGGTAAACGAAACTTACACAAGAAGGTGAGCTACCCGGTGTGGAAAAGGCTAAGCGAAAGACGCATCCAAGTAATTCATGTGGCCGGATGTATAGTCGAGATGAGAGGAGAAAGGCAAATATGTATGCTCGATCTGGATAGTAAACAGGAGTCGGGACTAAATGTTGAATGAGGGCATCCAGAGTTCCAGACATTAGTTTTGTGTCTTGATACACCAATGCCTATAAATAAAACAGGAAATGTTCTGTTTTAGCATTCCATACTCAAAGCAATCAGTAGTTGTAGTACCAAAATACCAAACTTGGCTGTTTAATTATATACCGTCATGTCATTTCGTCATCAAACTCAGTAATTGCTCCTTTACTATCAAAATCGATGAATCATGGTTCTATCTTTTTATAATAGGACAATTGCAAGTAATTATAATTATATCAGTAAGAAATAAACCTTAGGCTTCCAATTATTTTGTTACTGATGAATGGTAAATTAGTAAAACATCAAAAGGCTTTTCTCGTTCTCTACCGTCCATAATCAAATAATACTCGTATAAATGAGGAGGTAACTACTGGAACAAATATTATGTAAACATAATCATCAATCAGTGAAGTATATGTATTCATTGTCTATCTGGGGTTGTCAGTTGTAGCAATTTTTTATTTAGTGAATAAAATTATTGCGAATTCAGTATCAGACAGTTGCATCCCAATCAGTCTACCATGATAATGATTATAAATCAAAATACTTTATGAAATCACCATTTTGAATGCAGGATTAAAAGCAGGTCAATAGCTACTTATTATTTTGCAGACTTTAACAAATGCGACTTGCACAATTAGTCAAAAATCCATAAGGAACGGTTACTTAAAGGAAAACAAAGTAAAATCGTAGCTACCGTGAAAGACGGTAGCACGGTAGCTACGGTAAAATAGATTGGAATAGGAAAATGTCTCAACAGTAGACACGTTTTCATAAGTCACACTATCTGCCTGAGTCGTGGCTTATTATTCAAGACAAACAATAGTTTTGGTTGAAATTGGCTCAGTTGTGTGAAACAATGGGGAGGGAGTCCATAAGCAAGGCTCATAAGCGACTAGAGTTACACTCGTGACATAAGAAAGTTAAAGTTTGAAGTAGCAATAACGGAGAATGGTAGGAAGATAAACCTGCAGTGCAGACAAGAGAAAAGTCTTGGAAGCATTTGACTCGAACAGAAATCCGAGGGAATGTGTCAGAATAGGATCTACAGATATTTCCACTATATCTTTAGCAGCATTTACCTCTGAATTGTATGAAGGAGTCGGAGCTACTAGTAGGTAGGTACTGCAGTTTCATTCATTTCACATCACTTGTTACTCTTTCCATTGTCTGGAATTTCTTTCATTGTCTTCCCTTTGTTTCACGTTCTTTAGTGACTAAGAACAATCGAATCCTTCGTCTTCCTCCAGCATTTCTAAAGAGAACCCACCTATCTCAAGAGTGAGCATTACTAGTGGAATAATGCGCCCCACACTCCCTACTTCAACTCAGTTTGTAAACAGTCCGTGTAGTTTATTGATTTGAGGCACTTGTGTTCAATTGGGGCTGGAAGGGGAAACACGGGGATTCGTCTTGCCACCGATAGTTTATTAGAGGAATAAAGTAGCATCTTCTTGTCCAAATATTTACATACAATAATTTCATTTTTGATTGATGACCTTTCTCTGAATAATAGGACAACTAGTAAAAATAACTATTCCTCTATCCTCACCTTCTTTCCTTTCAACTCAGAGAGAGAGAGAGAGAGACTGATAGCAAAGGTAATTATACTTGAATTCCACAAATAATAATAGGGAATCCGTGAATCACATATAAACTATGGCCCACACTAGCTGCACTACAGAACATTAGCTGTTCTTTGTGTTTTGTAATTGCACACACGTGTCAATATGTACAGGGTATCTAAACCCCAACATGAAATACAAAGACTAATGCAGTAATGATACTGCCACAGCTTGTAATAAATACAAAAGCGGTTCTTGAAGATATTTTTAATGAAACACAAGCATATTTTCCTATTTACATGATGTTTTCTCTATTGTATACATGCCTTCAGATATTTTCCCAGAACAAATAACTAGTAGCTATTTTCCTTGTGCATTGTGGTTTCCACCTCTCATTCTCTGCTGTGTAATTTTGTACGAGATAACAATATCATAAAGCACGTCTTTTTACTCGTTTCATTACCCTGCACCTTTTTTCAAGCTCTGATTTGTTCAAACAAGGCACACACTAGGAACTAAGAGAGATATGTTGCTTTTGGTAGCAGAAACGTGAGCTTTTAATTAGTTTTGTTACATTCTACACAGCAGAAGAACCAATCCATCAGATTCCCAGCACGGAGACGCTTTCAAATTACCAAGCATATAATTACTGTATGAAGTCATATGAAGTTCACAGGCAGATCGTACATATCGACTAAGCAACACACAGTATCGGTTACTAATTGCTCACGCTCAGGCAAATCCTGCAACTCATGACCTTTGTTAATCAAAAGTCAGTTCAAGTGTACAAAGAAATACTAAACAGTGAAAAGCATTAATTGGGTTATGTTATGTAAAGTATAACATTGTGCTACAGTAATTCAAAAGATTTAATCAAAAGCAACGAATTTTTACACATTCTCTATTATTCTTGTCCGTATTTTACTTTGATGAAAATATCGTTAGGTCATGTCACACAGCCTTTCGTTTATTAATGTCAGTTTGCTAAGCTGAAAAACGATGTAGTTTAATATTTGGGTCGTAAGTAGGTAAAGTCAAGTCAATATATCAAAAATACCTTAGGCGTAGTTACAGCTATATATTGACTTTGTACTAGATGTTCCAAAAGAAAGAAAACGCTGTAAAGTGTAATAGAAAAAGCGAGTCTTTTTTAGAGTCGTGAACATTGATTTTGAAAGGGTGTAGTGACATGACTGTTACTAAACATCTTGCGTCATTCAGTATTCATTTTTTCCCTAATAACTGCCAACTGGTAAAGATGCTGAGCCAAAAAGTCATTGGCTGTAACACTGAAGAAGGAAGGAGTAAAGAAATGTAGAGTAGAAACAACAAAGGAATCGATTTATGCTTAGTTGGAAGTAGTAGTAGTACTAGGAGTTTGACTTTATCCAGAGCATACTGCTCGTTGGTTTTCGTTGAAACTGTTGCAGAGATAGATAGTAAGTGTAGATAGTGGAACAGTCGGAAGAGGAGTAAGTTGTTTGCCTTGTACTGTGTATTCTATTAGATGTATGTATGTGCTACTTCAGTTCACTTCACACAACAATAACAGAGAGAGAGAGAGAGAGAGAGAGAGAGAGAGAGAGGGGCTAGGTATCTGTACACAGAAGTTAACTTGAAGGCAAGTTGCCGGAACAAAGCTTAGTAGACAAAGTATTTGAATGCATATCAGTTCGTTGTTGTTGTATGTATGTAGTGTAGTGGATGAAGTGAGTGAAGATATTTTCTCTAAGTAAATAAGTAACTATGTGACTAAAAGCTATAACTATCCATTCAATATGACACATTCAATTTTGGACTGAGTCTAACCCTGTCTCTCCTTGTCTCCTCACATATACGTAACTAAGTAGATAAATACACGGAGTTTTAGCATTTGTGCTCTACACAGTCCAGTAACTCTTATGTTTTCCTAGTTTTGCTTGACTTGACTTAACTTGCTACAAAAACCAAGAATTGGCCAACTATAGTTTTCTTTGGCTTAAGTCTGTCAAACTATTACAATACAAGAGAAGCGGGGAGAGGCCGATGAGATGAGCTACTAGAGTTAGTTACCAATACTTAGTACCAAACTAACTCCAACTCATCTCTCTCTCTCTCTCTCTCTCTTGCTCTCTTGCAGCCACCAGGATGTTCTATGAATGCTAAGCCAAGATAAAGCACGACAATACTTATTTATTTACCGGATTTTCTTTATAGATTACAATAGGACTTATTATCAACATCCACGAGGAGGACCATTCAGAAAAGGAGAGGAAAAAAGTCATCGGAGGGTTGAGTGAAGCTCTGGCGAAAAATTAGCTGAGGGAAATTAATAAATAGAACTGGACTGTAATGAAAAACGGATGGAGCACGCCATACGTGCACAGCCTCTGAAGAAAGAAAGGCAAATGAAAGAAAAGAAAGTAGGGGATCTGAACTAAAGTGAAAGGAGCATGCAGAGAAAAAACACCTCCGATACTTTAGTTATTGTGAAGGAAAAGAAGGAGCTTTCCTCAACTTCCCTCTCTCTCTCTATACACACACATATATATATGCGAAAATAAAGTCATAGCATGAATTAGTATATACTTTTATAGACAATTTTCCCATCTGAGAAAGGAAAAGGAGAAAAGAGAGATAACCCCTAAAGATAATGCGTTGAGTTGAACCTCCCTTAGCATCTTATCAACCAATATTACATCTCTTACTATAAATACATAGACATTACTGCCGGTAGATTCAATGTAATGGAATAGTGCCGTGCCGGGATATTATATCGCTTCCTTATGTTCTGTTACTCTGCTCTAGTGCCAAAAGATAACGCGAGTATGATGGCCATAGAAGTGAGTCAAAGTAAAAGAGAGCAAAAGCGTTGGATGGCACGGCATTACGTCGACTATAGGGCTTCTTTCTCCCCTTTTCTTCCTTACTATATCTATGTCTATCCTTCATAATACACTTTTACTACTAATATTATTTCTTGACTCTGCATGTTGCTAATATCTATACAGAATTCAGAGTCGCAGGAGTTCAACTCGAGAGATTGAACCAGTTGTTAGTGTAGTGTTATGTTTTCCAAGTGGAGTAGCACGGCTATAAGAAACTTTTCTTCCCCTGTCCTTCTTTTTAGAGAAAATAACTCGAGCTACTACTTTGAGAGTATAGACTCTGTCTAGCCACAGAACACAAGTCTAAAGTGTGCATGGTCGGGCATGACGAAAACAGTGATAGTAGATTGAATATACTTCCTATGTGGTTAACTATGGTGCGAAATGAAAAGCACATATCGTTAGGGGCTAAACTATTATATTACATTGCTCTTTCTCTCCCTCTCTCTTTCAATAGTATGCTAAAGAAGAAAATAATGCTATGTATGTATGTAGATAGTAAACTTATAGTATATCGCATACTAAAAATGTATATGTCTACATTGAGCAGAAGAGGGAATTCAGAGATAAGCTAAAAACTACGGTTGAATTGCACGGAAATATGGCAGAGTCAACGCTGGCTATTTGTTTGAACAATGTAACTTTATATGTATACGGTGGAAATGGCTAGAACGTTATTATCCGATCTATTTCTTCCTGCATTTTTCCACTTAAGAGAAAACATGAGAAAGAAAAGAGCTAGCTAGTTGCCCCTTCTGGCTCCATTTGCCTCACTATGTTTTGGTTTGGCCAATTTCTTTCTTTAGCCCACTCTCCGTCGACGACCAACATTCTATTTTCTATTACTTAACAAAGCTATGGAGAAGAAGAAACTCTTGTTATATTAACAGTGTCTCTCTACGAAAAGGAGAAAGAGAGAGAGAGAGAGAGAAGCTAACAATAAGAGTGGCCCAAGAATAACAGCCAACAAATAGAAAAGAATCTGATGTGACGGATGCTTTATTATGTGGATAGAAAATAGAAGATGTGCGTATACATTGTAGATTGCCATTTCACTAGCTACTAAAGTGGACTTTAACTCAGCAGACTCTTCTTATCGTCATGTCCAGCTAGTATACATAGAACCCTTATATAAAGTTAGAGAGAGAGAGGAGTGGCACTTTAGCCTCTGTTAGTTACTCTAAAAGAGCTCACACGACTTATAGTGCTATACTAATAATATTTGTCGGATTCTACTAGAATTAGATAGATAAATTCAGTTAAGCTTATTGTTAGTTCCGTTCAGTTTCCTTTCTTTCTGCGAGTAAGTGAAGTTGACCTTTGTTTGGCTAGCCTCAGCCAACCCAAATCTTTTGTCTAAACCTCCGCTAAACTATTGTGCTTACTTTAGCCAACTACAAGAGAGACTCCAAGGCAGGAGGATCAAGGGAAACCGAGGGTTACGTTAGGTTAATGCTAAGTAAACGCTACGGCTACCTTTGAAAACCAATATACATAATATATGTGCTGGCTTTTTTTTTCTCTCTTCAGATCATAGAACCCCTACCATAAATAACCAACCACTAACCGAATAGCTAAGTGAGTGTTTTAAGTAAAGTATCAATAACAAGAAGGACTGATCCGTAACCAGCAAGAACCAGACAGAATAGGATGTCTACTTAGTTACACTACAAGAGATGCAC
>JAAAYG020026139.1:0-12735 GCA_009936455.2 Tomocerus minor | reverse complement strand
CATAAAGTGGGATATCATTGAAAAAGGAATGAACTATGCCTTGGTAAGATAGTAATTTTAATCATTTTTATGTATTTCATTGCGTTAGTTAATTACTTTTCTTAATCTCTTTCGAAACTTTTTACTAATATGTTTTTTATTATACGTAAGTGATAATTTGTGTTTTCAAAAATTAGGCTTCCGGTAATTGGGGTGACAAGAGGAAAACTTTCAGCGTCAGAAGTGGCGTCTCTCAAGTAAGTACTTTGGTTGAGTACCAAGATTTGTTTTTATAATCTTAGAGATCACATTTTGTTAAGTTTAGGAATTATTAGTGCTCGTAGGGAGGCTTGAGGCAATCCACAAATACCTGGCAGTAAAACTAATAATATTGTTGAAAATAATATTAAATGAGTCTCTTTATTTTTCAGTTGTTAAATAGACTGAATCACGTGGCCACTCTGTCTCATTTGAGACGTGTTCATTCTCCAGTGAATCGTTTGGTGCGAATGACACCGCCAAGACATCTTCATAATACTTTTTTCGGTATTTTATGCCCTTCTGAAACGCCTGAAGGTGAACAAGTTGGATTAGTAAAGAATCTCTCTTCAATGGCTTATATTTCCGTTGAAAATGTAAACGACGAAAGAATGGCACTTTTGTTGGAGGATATGGGAACTCTGATTGTGGACAAGGATCATCTCGGGGAAATCAACACTGAGCATCTGACCACGTAAATTAAAATTCTATTTTCATCTCCAGTCAAAGATATCCATTTATTTACTTTTGGTGTTTTGATTGATGTTCTTTTTAATTGTAGAAACACGAAAATTTATGTAAATGGTCTTCTAATCGGTTGCCACCAATCCCCAGTTGATTTCGTGGCCAAATTCAAAAAGATCCGAAGAAGCTCAAACCTTGATCTTCCTGCTGAGGCCTCTATTTTTTACGATCGAGAGATGAAAGAAATTGAGATTCGAACTGACGCTGGACGAGCTATGCGTCCTCTCTTTGTTGTCGAAGACAATCAGTTGGTTATGAACCGAGAACACATTCGGAAATTGAAAGATCCGAAAGAAAATTATGGGTGAGCGGAGCTAATCTTGGCGATTAGTGTAAAATTTGTTAATTATTTTACTACATTGTATGTTAATGTTTTTTTTAATAATTATTGACACAGCTGGGAAAATTTGCTGGAAGACGGTGTCGTTGAGATGTTGGACTCTGCTGAAGTAGAGAATTGTTTCGTGGCAATGTTTTCTTGTGATCTGGCGAAAGCATCCTATACTCACTGTGAAATTCATCCAGCCATGATGCTTGGAATTTGTGCAAATTTAATACCTTATTCGAACCACAATCAATCTCCTCGAAATACTTACCAGGTAAATAAAAATAAATGATTAAAATGTACAAATTAATTTTATTTTTCACACAAAAGATTTCATTTTTTTGCAATTTTATTTCTTGTTTTATATTAGTCGGCAATGTCGAAGCAAGCAATTGGATTTCCAATGTCTAACTACAGAAGCCGCTACGATCCCTCAACGCACGTTCTTTATTATCCCCAAAAGCCCATGGTAACTACAAAAGGGAACCAACTGTGCAAATATGAAGAGAATCCTTGTGGAATTAATGCTATAGTGGCTATTGCCACTTATCACGGCTACAATCAAGAAGACTCTCTAATTTTCAACAGATCTTCGCTGGATCGTGGAATGTTTCGTTCTCTTTACTATAAAACTTATCACGAAGATGAAATCAACAAAGAAGCCGGACGCGTAATTTCCCAAAGAATTTATTCTTGTCATTGTTGAATTCAAATTTTGCAATTTTATTTTATATTTTTGTACAGGAAGAACGCTTTGAAAAGTTTGAGAGACGACCTCGTGAAGAGCAGAATGAGTACAGTCCCATGGAAAACGATGGACTACGTCTTACTGGATCAGAATTATTCGACGGCGACAATGTCATTGGTAGATTTATTTTGTTAATTCTGTCATCAATGTTTAAATATGTTGCTTTTTGAAATATTTTTTTAAATTTTGGTATTGCTTTTTGGTAATTTTGTTGTTATTAATATTGCGAAGGCAAGACGCAGTTACTGAAAAGCGGAGATATTGGTTTCGTGGAAGGGGACGATTTGGCGAACAAGAGAGACGCTTCTGTGATGCATCGTAGCTGCACCTCGTGGTCCCACACCAAAGAAATCATTGACTCCACGGTCCTCATGGACAACTCTGACGGATATCGTTCTGCCAAGGTTCGAATACGCTCAACCCGGATTCCTCAAATTGGAGACAAGTTTGCTTCACGGCATGGACAGAAAGGAGTTATCGGAATGACGTACACACAGGAAGTAGTTAAATTGAAATTTATTCATTTAATTATAGTTATATTATATAATTTAATCAATCCTGTGGTTTGTTCATAATTGATAATTATGTAAAGCAGTTTAACGGATCTATTTTTTAATTTCTAATTATGTAAAACAATGTAATGAATGCATTGGTTTCATTCTAATAATAGATAAATATTTTACTGAAATCATTAATCTATTTAATTATTATGCAATACAATGTGATGGATATATATTTATTATGACATTAATTTTTAGGACATGATGTTCACTAAAGATGGGATAACTCCTGACATAATTCTGAATCCTCATGCCATTCCTTCCAGAATGACAATCGGTCACTTGATTGAGACTCTTGTTGGGAAGGCGAGCTGTTTGTCTGGAAAGATCATTGACGGCACTCCATTCGGAAAGAAGATGGAGTACACCAACAGCGAATTGGCAAAAATACTAGAACAGCACGGCTTTCAATCACTTGGCAATGAAGTCATGTTCGTGGGAACCACCGGCAGAAAAATGCAATCGACGATTTTCATCGGACCTGCTTATTATCAGGTTTTCTTTAAAATATTTAAAATGTTTTGTGTCAGATAAATGAATTGCTTAAAAATTAA
Source organism: Tomocerus minor (assembly GCA_009936455.2). Taxonomy (NCBI): domain Eukaryota; kingdom Metazoa; phylum Arthropoda; class Collembola; order Entomobryomorpha; family Tomoceridae; genus Tomocerus; species Tomocerus minor. The sequence continues at coordinate 9,786 of JAAAYG020026139.1, read as the reverse complement.
ACGCTTATTCAAATATTATCTTTAACTGTGTTCTATTAATATTTATCGTTTTTTGAAATTGCAGAGACTGAAGCATATGACGGAGGATAAGTTGCATATTCGAGGAAGAGGACCAATGGCTGCTCTTTGTCGACAACCACTCGGAGGAATCAATAGGTATACTTTTTTGAGAAATAATTAATAACTCTTTATGTAATTCTAATATAATATATGCTTAAATGTAAACAGAGACGGAGGGCTACGTTTTGGAGAGATGGAACGAGACTGCACAATTTCCCATGGAACTTTTCGTTTCCTCCAAGAACGACTCATGACGGTAATGGAAACTACAAAAACATTATTGTTAATTGATTTAAAGTTAGAGTTTAGTGATAATTTTTCAATTGGTGTAAGGTGTCCGATGCATACACGATGACCGTGTGCAATATCTGTGGATACATTTCTGACAGAGTTCCGAGTCCTCGAGCCGATAGAGAAGCTCGTTATTTGAAATGCCGACGCTGTCGCTCACAATACGGAGGGGTAACTGATAAAATCCTTCTAATCAAAACTAAAACAACATCATTAATGATATATTTTTTACTTTTCGCCCTATTTATGAATACAATAATTTGTAGAGCTCCAGGTTGAATCTTCCATATGCAGCCAAGACTTTTTTTCAAGAACTGATGGCTATGAACATTCGAGTAGGACTCATGGTCACAGAAACGGATATTGCACCACCACCGGCTGATTTTAAAGCAATGGTTAATATTCTAAATTATTATTTATTTGTTCGTGCAGTGCCTAAATTTTAGTTTATTTTTGTTTTGTACAATTACACAATTACAAACTGAAGTATTCCAATGAATTAAACGATACTCTGATTAATAGGAGGAAGGGTGGAATGGAAAACTGGACCCCAATGATATAATTACTGGTCTGTTGAACGAAGTTGAAGATGTTGAGTTTGTCTGTGAGGACACTGGAGAAAATGATTTCCGAAAGGAAAAGATGTCGGATTTATATGCCCAATATCCCAAGGGGCTTTGATTTTAGTCATATCAGGTTTACTTTTAAATATACATTTTTAGCACGTAATATGAATCTTGTACATAATATCAAAAAATTCATATCGATGTTTACAACTATTATATTTAAAAAACAACTTGAGATATTGCTAATTACTGTAAGGATTTATTTAGAAAGTTAAAGTGAACAATGAACTACTTTAGAAATTTATGAATTACATTAAATGTTTTAAATATGCCGGTAAAAAATATACACGGTTCCATTATATCAATGCATTACTTTAGATGTTTATGAAATGTGAATGTACATTTTTCATGTATCTTTTATAACAATGAATTGCATTAGATGTCTTAAAAATGCGAATGAATATTATTTATAGATCTATTATAACAATGAATTGCGTTAGATGATTTAAAAATGTGAATGTACATTTTTCATGTATCTTTTATAACAATGAATTACGTTAGATGATTTAAAAATGGGAATGAACATTTTTCATGTATCTTTAATAACAATGAATTACGTTAGATGATTTAAAAATGGGAATGAACATTTTTCATGTATCTTTTATAACAATGAATTACGTTAGATGATTTAAAAATGGGAATGAACATTTTTCATGTATCTATTATAACAATGAATTACGTTAGATGTCTTAAAAATGTGAATGAATATTATTTATAGATCTATTATAACAATGAATTGCGTTAGATGATTTAAAAATGTGAATGTACATTTTTCATGTATCTTTTATAACAATGAATTGCATTAGATGTCTTAAAAATGCGAATGAATATTATTTATAGATCTATTATAACAATGAATTGCGTTAGATGATTTAAAAATGTGAATGTACATTTTTCATGTATCGTTTATAACAATGAATTACGTTAGATGATTTAAACATGGGAATGAACATTTTTCATGTATCTATTATAACAATGAATTGCGTTAGATGTCTTAAAAATGTGAATGAATATTTTTTATAGATCTATTGTAACATTGAATTGCGTTAGATTATTTAAAAATGTGAGAGAACATTTTTCATGTATAACAATGAATTGGGTTGGATTTCTTAAAAATGAGAATCAACTTTTTTTTATAGATGTATTGTACCAATGAATTACGTTAGATGATTTAAATATGTCAGTAACAATATATTTTTCATGTTTCTATTGCACCAATCTATTACTTTAAGCCTTAAATTTAATATATACCAGTGAATTATTTGGCATGTTTGTGATATTTTAATGAATTATGTTAGATCTGTGTAAGGAACCAATGAATATTGTGGCATACTTCTGCTTTTTCAATGAACTACTTTAGATATTTTTTATTTTTATTGAAGCACTTATGATGTGTCCACGATGTGCATTTGAGATTTCTAATGTAATAATGAAGTATAAAATTTTTGACATTTCTAATATATCCATGAATTACTGAAGAACTTTAAACATTTTAATTTGGCATTGAATTATTTTGCAGATTTTTATTGTCGACTTTTACTAATGTTTAATGAATTATGTCAAACTTTTACAATGTTATGTCAATTAATTACTTTCAATATTTTTAATGTGCTCAATAATCATTTTTGCGAGTTAGTAATATATCAATAAATTGCTTTAGATATTTATAATGTGTCAATCAATTATTTTTGATGTTTATATTGTGGCAATCAATTATTTTTTGTATTTATATTGTGCCAATCAATTATTTTTGATATTTATATTGTGTCAATCAATTATTTTTGATATTTATATTGTGCCAATAAATTATTTTTGATGTTTATATTGTGGTAATCAATTTTTTTTTGATATTTATATTGTCTCAATCAATTATTTTTGATTATATTGTGTCTCATACTGATGGCTGATGTATTAAGTTGTCAGTGAATTTATTCCGTGGACACGAATGAAATAAAATGTTTTATTGCTGCATGTAACTTTGAAATGTTGGTGATTTGGCATTCATTTCTTTGTAGTGACAAAAATGTAAGAAATCAATTAATGACTATCATTGTTGCCTCTGCATAAGTAACTAAAGCACCTACTGACTGTATGCGTACGTCGTGTTTTAATTTCATTAGTTTGCTTTAGTCAATCTATTTTTATTCATTTGGAGAAATAGAAACCTTTATTATATAAATGGTGGAAAATAACTTTATGTTTCTTACTCAATTCAAATAATGCAAATGTGGAGACAGCCGAAATCAAAAGGGTGACTCTTGTCAAAACCATTCAGACTTTTTCTAGATGAAATTGTGGTTTTGAGCAGTTGTCGATGAGGGATTTAATTCTCAGCACGAATATAATTTTTTGAGAATGTTTGGTTAATAATATACATTCTAATTTAAAATCAATTTGTACTAATATAATTTGTAAACTACTTACAGGATTAATGGTATACTACTGTGGCAATGAGATACTGATACTATACAGGCTAAAAATTATTTACGAAATGATTTGTACATATAGTGTACTTTATGTTCATTTACTATTTTATAATACTATAATTGGCAAAGGAATTGAAATTAATCATGTTCGTCTAAAAATTATAACAATAAAACACTTTCCTAATTGAAGAAATTCGGAGGGAGTTGGAGGGGAAGTGGACGTGCATGATAGAATGGGGAATGACATTTATAAACAGTTTTCAACAGGGCACTGAGAGAAATATTTAAGGAACAATGCAATGAGATAAATGCGCCTAAATTCTGGCTCGATCCAGCTGTCTCAAATACAATCAACATTGCACTTCCGCCTCCGCCCCGCCTACCAGCCAACCCCACAATCTGCGTATACACTGCGTGGTCATCAATATTCAGTTGGTATAATTTAAAAAAAAGTTAAATCCAACGAACTAAATCCTATTTAAATTTTAAAATTAGATTACATATAAAAAATAAGACTATTAGAGGCATGTAAAATGAGTATTAATTCATGCAATCTATCCATCGACTCCAGTGGGGAACCCAAGATCTGTGTTTTCTGCTTTGATTATTGTATTTCTGAAAAATCAGTGCCAAATGATTTTCAAAAAGTGTTTACGATTTGTAGTAAGTATCTGCATTCCAATCCAACTACCGAAACTAATAAATTTCCTCTTGATATCAGTTTAGTAGAGCAAAAAAGTATCCGACTTTGTGAAATATGTTGGAAATCTTCTGTCGAGCTTTCGGAACGGATTAAAAAATTAGATTTTTGTGAAAAAGACGTATCTGAATTTTCTTCGACATTTTCTAAGGGGATCCTTCATCGTCGTAAAATTTTTTCTTGGACTGAAACGAAGAATGTTGGGGAAATTGATGCTTCAGCTCTTCCTGATTTAGAGAATCAATCGGATTCTTGGGTCTCAGTACACAACTCAGATGAATCGTCTTCACAAATATATTATTCTACAAAGAAAACTCAACATTTGGACAACCAAAAGTCACCAATAAAGGTTGTATCCATTGATTTAAAAAACAATAATAATGAATATGATTACCACAACCGCAATAACAATGAAGGTATAAAAGATAATCTACTTGAAGTCATTATTTCCGAAAAAACCGAAGCTCTAACTGTGGAAGGTGTCCATTTCAATAATCTGCCTTCACCAAGAGAAATAATTGAAAACAACAACTCATCTGAAGTTTTCAAATCATCAAATGAGCATATTCCCGGACGTAATTTAACTTTGGTTAAAACTACAAGTAAGTTACCAATAAAAGGCATTTCGAAATTGTCAGGTAATGTGTACTTACACTTACGACTTATAATATAAGTACAAAACTACAACTAACAACAGTTACATAAACTGGTCGTCAGTGGAATCAAATGGCTGAATGACATTTTATTTTATCCCGTGGTTAATTTTGACCATTTTGTGCTATTTTAAACATTAATTAGATTTATCTTCATTAGAAAAATATTTCAAAAACGTAAAGTTCTTGACGCTTTCATATGTTATAAAAAGTTATAATAATAGTTATAAATAATTGTTTTTTAATTGAATTAATTTGGTACTATATGATCAGGGCAAGAAAATAATGAAATTCAACTGACTGATTGCGGTTGCGAGATACAAGTGGCTAGTGAATCTGCACATGTTCAAGAATTACGAGGGACCAAAGTACAAGGTTTAACTCCACCATGCATTGTAAAAAAGTAAGCAGTACTTTCCAAGACTTCCGATATTATTTTCTCAATTTTAAATAAGAATAATAATAAAAGAAAATTTTTTTGGTAATTGAATGGTATTTTTGTTGTTTATAGCCAACCAACAAACTCGCGTTTTTGTGCTGATAAGCCGTTATCTGATGTAATGGCTGACATTTCAACGTTGGATACAAGTAATGAAACTGCTTCGACTGTCAGTGGGCAAGATCAAGAACTTGTAACAGAAAAATTGCGATTTCAAAGTCAAAGTTCGTTTGCGATCCTCCGTCACCATCGCTGCTTGCGAAAATGTTACCTTGTATGTGGCTTTTGCCTCTGCTGCTGTATTCAAGTGATTTGTTTGGCAGTATTAGCAGCACTCGGAGGGGGGACTACACCAATTGATCTGGATTGTAGGGATCTGGAATGTGGCGAATCTGACGAATGTTGCTGCAAATGTTGTTGCATATGTTGAGCTAAATTATAATTAAAATAAAATGTCACATGTTAATTCGCTAGTAAATACACTGGAGAGAGTTCGAAGTTGCCCAAAAAGACATGATCTAAATATGTTTTTGAAAATAATATTTTTCATATCACATTATTTTCCAGCTAAAAATAGAATTATTCACAAGAAACTTAGGCGAAGTAAGAAAAATACGAATACAAATGGATACGACGCTGATATAAACGCTGAGTTTACTGTTTACTTAACAATGAAAATGTTTCATAAGCTTCATTGGCTTCTGAGCATCTAGGGCATTTCAGGTTGGTTTTTCAAAATACAATAATTTTAAACATAAAAGAAAGCGTTAGTTATTTTTTTAGAATATATGCATTGCTTACCAGAAAAATATTGTACTGTTAGTTGGATACCGTTTCACGGGTTGATAAAATGTTACTTGGAGCAATAGAAAGGAATTTCCGAGGCAATAGATGCAAAGGCAAAACGTAAATCTGACAAGGGCAATACAAAATTTTTAAAATGCCCTAAAACTTGTTGTAGAGGTAATAGCACAAAAATTACTTTTCATTTAACAGAATTAAAGTTAAAATCAGTTACTCAGTCAGTTTTGCAAAAAAGTATTTTATACTTTGTCATTCTCGAATAAATGCTCTGGGAACAGTTTTGGCAATTTTACGCTTAATAACAATCGGTATTTTATTTTGCTTTTGAAAGAATACGATATAGTTTGTGCGTGCTTGCAATTTCCACAACAAGGTCACAAATATACTCATTTTGAAAAATTGAACATGTTCTAAAATTCCAATCAAGTAATATACCTCATGTTTTTAAACAAACCAGAAAAAACGGTATGCAACAGGTGCGTATCATAGCCGAATGTGTATCTTATGCTTGTTCCAGATGTACAGGTACTAGCAAACCGCATTAGGCTTAGAGTATATGTGTGTAGAATAAGATGAAATTGAATTTCTTAATATTTATGAATTAGTCAGGCAAAAATAGTAAAATTTTAATTATATAAAGCCATATATGTAATTTTAAATTAAATAGGTGCCTAGCTATAATACCAAACCAAAATATATTGAATCAATTTTATTATTTGTCAAAATCCTAATCTTTGATAACTATTTAATTTAAACATGATCGCTAAATCTATTATGGTAATGTATGCGTATGTAGCGATTACTAATCATCTCAAATCTTAAAATTCATTATAATTATAATTTAATATGTACAAAAGATTTATATTTTATATGTTTTTGTCCTCCCCGTAGTGTAGGTAGAAGTATATAAAGTACGTGTAGTGCAAGAATCACTAGAAAATTCTGCATTTTAGTCATGCAGTTTTATAAGCTAATGGTAAAGTGAATAATATTAATTTATATTTATTCATTATATCCTACCTTCCTACAAATTGCAATATTTACTAAGCCATATAATATTTTATTGTAAGTGTTAGTATAATAATATTTGTAGTTAGTCTGTCATAGTGCAAACATGTATGTTACATTTCTCGAAGGATTAATAACAATATTCTATAAAAACATTATTATCACATAAGTTGGCAAGTAAAAGTTAGTTAGCTATAAAAACGACTCATTTTTTGCTGCAGTGCCTTTTTCCATATTTTAGAAATAGCTTAAATCATTCTTTATATTAATCATTATATTATATGTGAGCAATACTTTAAGTATATATCAAGACAACATTTATCTCGTTGTATTGTTTATTGGTTTCAGTGCAAATAAAAAATTAATGTTGAAGAAACTCTTTGAAAAAGCAATTTGACCATCGTTCTTCACAGCCAAATATTACAACAGAAACCTATTTTGACTTTTTCCGGGTCGGGAATTTCAGAAATGATAGCTCATAGTTGAATGTCAAAAAAACATTTCATCTACTAAACTCAAATTTTTACTCATCAAATTAGAAAAATCGCAATATTTTGAAATTCATGTGGTGTCTGCCTGGATTGCCCTGACCCTGATCCAAAAAGGTCCGGACCAAAAATTGCATAGGCCCGTATTACGAACCTCGTCTTAAGTTCTGAGGACTACTCAAGACGTCCAAAAGACATGGAAATTGGCGTCTTGACGACATCTTATGAACATAAGACGACGGTCATAATACGGGCCATAGTCTCAAATCTCTCAATTTTATCTCAGCACCTTTCTAGCAAAATTATTCAATTAGGCAATAGTTGCGGAATTTTGAATTAAAAAATTATATCGGAATGGCGCATATTTTTTCAATCTCGCTCCCTAGGTCACAAAAACATATTTTGATGAATACACATCATCCGTTGTTGCGGTTAAAATTAAATTAGCAGTCAGAAAACGTGTTCGAGTTACTTGTCCAAAGATCATTTTTGTTCGATGGTCAATTTATTGCGAAGAGGGTAGAAAAAATTAACAAATTTATCTTATATTATCCAGGTGATCAACTTCCAGGTGACCACTTTGGAGAAGGTAAAGTTTGTAAAGTACTATCACGCTCAAATTTCATGACATTTCCGTCATAGGTCATTATCGCAAAATTTGGAGTTCCAAAATCAATAGTCGTCATTGGAAGTTTGTTGGAAAAGCTTAAAAAGTCTCCAACAACATCCGAATCCTACAAAGGTTAAAACGTGCTGTCTGCTGTCTGAATTTGCAACTTTTTTCAAGTGTCCAGTACCCCACAATCCGAAGCGGAGGTACAACGGCTGAGTTGGGTCGCTAGCATTAAATGTTATTTCAAACTCTCCTACAGGGAATAGCAATAACAACATTAAAACACAGGAACATTTCTAAAGTGAATTGTATCAGATGTTGAAGGAATCCAAAAATGACACGGACCTTGAACCCCATTTCCATAACGCCCTTTTAAATCCGCTGGATTTACATTAATATTGGTATATTTCCACGGTGGGCTACCTGCTCCTTCGAAAAGTTCCTGTGTTCGCGATTGTCTTTGATTTTTGTTATTTCGTTTACTGACTGCTGCACGTCCATCTGGAACAAGAAATATAGTTGCAATCTTTTTCAGTCGAATATGATAATTAAATGTTGGATATCATCAAGTTAAAATGAGAGCATTTTATTATTTGAAAAGCAACACACATTAAAGTGTCCTATTGTTAAGTAAATCTATTCTCATTCGATTTTAATTTGTAATTCAGCTTAAAACATTTGTTCCCCACAAAAAATATCATCAGACTAGTCGGGAAATTTTGATTATTCTTTTACAGTTTGCTGAAGTTATGATACCTACTGACAATGTCTAGTGGCTTAATGTATCTTAGGTTGTCAACAAGGGACAAGTATGTTTAAAATATATTTTGATAAAATTAAACAAAGTGTTTTGAAAATGCAGGGAAATTTGTACCAATAGCTAGACATTTTTCAATGAAAGACTAGAAAACTATTTTGATAATTTCCCGACATTTTTTTGTAAATACAAAAATACTGAATAAAAATCCGAAAACAATAAAAAGAGAATTTTCTTCCAATTGATTCATCTTCATTGATTTTCATTTTATTTCAATTCAATTTAACAGTTTCAACGAGAATGAAACTACAATTTCCATAGTAACTACTTAGAAAGCCTTGCCTGCCATTCCATCAAATCCTGAATCCTGGACATGCGTTCGGGTTTGAGGACTATTAGGACCTGAACTATTTACAACAGGGGAAGTTTCCATTTTCGAAGGAGAGAAAAAATGAAGCCAGGTTGAAAATGAGGGCCATATTCCTTTGTGGGGCATTGCTTGACATCCCATCTCATTTGTAATGTTGCTTTCTATGCTGGCACAGTGGTACCAGTGGAAATAAAAATTTTCATAGCCTTTTTACGTTGATTTGACTTGCCAACTTTGCATAGCAATAACTTGGGCAAATGTCAACGTAGAAAGGTGATATTTACAGTTTTGAAAAGGCCATAACGTCAGCTTTCCAACAGTACCCAATATGTATAGGGTTGAAAGAAAAAAAAACTTTTTTTTTCAAAATTTTGCCATTTTAAAAAATTTTTATTTTGAAATGGTGCAAATTGGTGCAGCCAATTTTACTGGGAATCAATAGTCTGGAGTGCCGACTATGCTAGAAAAATAATAGCCCAGTCCCTCGGCGAACGTCGCGAAAATTCCGGCCACTTGAACTTCAACATCTGGGTGAGGTGAAAAAAAACGAC
>JAAAYG020026128.1:0-16846 GCA_009936455.2 Tomocerus minor | reverse complement strand
AAAAATGGTATTTTTCATCAATATTTGGCCTTAAGCCGGAAAATTTTTCGCGCTACGCGCGAAATATTACGGACCTAATATTACAATAAAATGTTTTTGGCTTCGAGCCCCCCCCCCGAAATTTATTCCTGCGTCCGGCCTTGCCTACATCATTATTATATTACCTACCAATAAACTGCTTTTCAGAAATACTAGTTAATAAATAACATACACCTCTTTTACATTAGTTGCACATGTGTACATTTAGACCATATATTTTTAGAGTTTAGAGTTTTAGACGCAAATCAAAACCATAAAGTTGTACGCAAAATAATTAAGTGAATCATTTCCTTCTTTAAATACACTGACTTATTGTGGTTAAAACGTGAAGGCTATAATATTATGCTATGAAGTTGGATTTAATTAAGTATCACCAGGATTTATGCTATACTACAAGACATGACGATTAGTGATTATAATATATCCGAACTGTCTCGCAAATATTTTGCATAACTTATACGTGGTACATATATATAATACATATGCGTAATACGCCCGTGGCCCGTATCCTTTTATTGCGTAATAGGATTAAGAATTGCCAGAAGTTGCAGAATTATATAGGTACTTGGCTGCAGCGAGTCAGTATATTATTATAAAGAGTATAATATTAGTTACAAAAAGTACATGAGGTTTAGACTAAATACACTTAAAATTCAATAAAAAATTATAAATTACCATTAAATAATTTGACAATTAGCGAAATCCGTTTAGCAATGCCAATTATTTATACAAATGACTAACGAGCACTGTTAATTTTGTGTTCCTCCACAGGCTCTGGACAGATTTGACGAGTATAGATCTTCAAACCGGCTTCCTACAAACCAATTAAAATGACATTAAAAAGTGAGTAATATATATGATAATTTATAGGATTACTTACTTGGACATTATTTTATATTAAAATAAATATATCTAAGTAAAGTGAACAAAAAAAATAAAAAATAAACCAAAGTGATAATACTCGGAATTCGTAAACTGGTATATTAAGGTGAGAGTGTTAACTGTTTAGTGTCCGTAAAAGCTCAGGTGTCAATCATGTAACTGATTGACAAGTTAAGTTAAGTATGCACATACATACAAATAAATACATATAATGTGTACATTGCGTGCGTATAAGTATGCATGGTCATAATAAAACATGGGTTTACAAAGTAAAGTGTTTTAGCAAATACACTATAATTAAGTGTATGACTAAAACAGTTAACTTAACATACATACCACAGTTTTCACACAATATCTACTACGTTATATTATATGCATGTACATCCATGTTATGCATATATGCAACTTAACTTTGCTTATAATTTTATTACAAGTTATGTACGCAACTAATAACCAATAATTATTAATAACAGCTAATTGGGACATCATATAACTATAATATTATTATCTTTAGTTAATTTTATCACGCAGATATTAGTATTTAACAATAACAACAAAATAACTAATTGCCGACTGACAGACCACAAAACTACGGACTAAATTGTGATCTTATAACTATATTCGATTAAATATATATGATTACTTACCAACACAGGAAATAAAATATTACGGGTCGATTCAGTCTTTTTGCCGGTTTTGCTGTCTGCCCAAAAGATTAAAAGTTTCCTTTATGAACACATGAACGACACAAAATGACAAATAGAAATAGTTATCGTATTACCTAAGAATTGTAATCTCCCACCCAGTCAGTATGGAATTAAGACAGTTTATAAGCCACAAACCTGTTTCAATCCTTCTTCTTCAGCAAATTCGCATTATATGATTTTCTAGTATGATTAACTTTGACAGGTGTATTATATTATGAAATATGAGTGCATGAATATTTAAAACTTTAAACCGTGTCCATATTATTATAGTCTACAGAATTATTGTAGTAAAAGTAATTTAAGAAAAATTAATTATAATTGGCAATGTATATTTGTATAGAGCCTTTAACTATGCAGATTCTTATTTCAATGAATAGTTTACAGACCACTTTGCTCTGAATAATTCATTCAAATATATGGACATATTTTACGTAGATTTATATAATGATTTATTGATGCACTAATATTTTTTATGATTCCCGTTTAATAGGTCATTTCATTTTAATTTAATAACTTTCTTGTGTACGCCTGCATGTTCGATCGTCTTAGGGGGATGACCAAATATTTAAATATTATTAGGTATGTTATTATCCATGCATGCATCGATGCATAATTATATCTAATTTATATCAATCCTCTCTAACGCATTCAATTCAACTGTAGATTAATATCATATGCAATGCATGAATTATTGAATTCTAATGTTTGAAATTAACTTTTGTTTTATTAACATATCATTAAAATATTATGGTTGTTCGTTGTTGTCATAAATGAATGATTTCATTTGTCATTGATAATTTGATTTGGTTTAGATTACATCATTTTACTACATTTACAATTTACACATACCTACCTGTCTGTATTAACTCTTAACTCCTCGTTTATAGAATAGGCAGCGTTCATCATCGTACAAATGAAAGATCTACTGATCCATGTAAAATTCCCATAAGGTTTTCCAACGACTGACTGTGACTTCTAGATTACTCGATTATGAGCAAATGAGCTTTTTTCAGCATTTAGAGACATACCATGCAAATCCTCAGGTTTTTGGAGATACTTTTTGCATGTCTAAACAATTTTTTATAAAATTCCTAAGGGCTGAAGTCCATTTTTGAAAAATTCAATTTTGCATGCAAAAGAGTAAGAGCTCGTTTGGGACTCCAACGAAAGTCATTCCTTAGCTGTGGCCCCATTAAACCAACGTGCAGATGAAGAGCCCTGCCAAAGGAATAATCTTTTCCGTAGTGCCCCATCCGGATTTGTACATCATTTTCTTTGCTTTCAAAAAATGATTGAATATTAACCCATCTTTTATTTTCTGATAGATTTCAACGCGTTGAATTTGAGAAACATTATTTATTGAAAATATTCTGAATGGACAATTTTAGAAACAGTCAAATGTATTGAATATTTAGTTTGGAACATTATTTTTGGCAATAATCCGCCAACAAATAAAACCTGTTCCGCATTGTAATGCATTGATTCTATCAGAGCAAAATATTTGCCAATATTCATTCTACAATATAGTATTGAAGGCAAATAAAGGTATTCATGTTTTTATAAAACATATACTGGAATGTGTTATGTTTCAATAGATGACCTGACGGGTTTCATCACAAACGTTAACATTTATAAAAATACATAATTCATAATGATCGGATCGGATGGTAACTTTACATCTGCTCGGACTTTGGAAGATGGGAAATATTATTTATCTCCTCTCCGCGAAGACTACTCTTTTGTTGATAAATCTACTTATGACAGTTATGACTATAAATATCGTAGGGATTATACTAAATGAACAAGAGTTACTAACATAAAATCCAAAATCTCCAGTTACAATTTAAAATGTCTGCATGTATTCACTACTATTCACAATATTATCTATCGAGCTGGAATTCCTCAGGTGTGCTATATATAACTCAGTTCTATAACTTAGCTAAATAAAACCCAAATCATTTCAGGAAATTATAGCATGGCTATGTAATAATAATAATGATTATTATTATTGTCTCTTTTCTAGTTTACCATTTATGGACGCATGAAAAAAAAATTTCCTATTTTGGAAAAGTCCTTGTCACTGTCAGACGATTATAGTGGAAAAAGGATTTTTAACGATAAGCCATTTTACTTGTTAAGGGTTTTGTGAGCCATTTTACTTGGTAAGGGTTTTGTAAGCCATTTTACTTGGGCAAGGCTATTTAAGGCTAAATATAATACTAACGTAAACCAACACCAAGGGAAGAGGACTGGCTGGCACTTGGAATTGGAAGGCAAAAAGGGTACACATATTTTTTACAGGTTGGAGAAGGTATACTGTTCAGGATTAATTAAAAAGGACATTGGACATTTATCAGTAATCTATAGTCCTCTATATACTACTCTGTCTGGTAAAAATGGTAAGTCAGAGGTTCAAGTATTATCAATCCTTATTTTACATCTTTTTTAGTCTTTCGTCTTAGAGTTGTCTTCGTTTTAATGGTAGTATTTTAGTATTTTCGGGTACATTTATTAGGATTTAGATTACCGACTTTGCTTTCTCTACAAACAGTCGAGCAGTCCAGCAGGATTTAATTTTTTAGTTCTGTTGCAACATCTGAGTAAGTATCTCGTTTGGATTTGCAGCTCCGAGCGTCCTCAACCGAAAGGGAGTAAACTAGAATGAGTGGTGTTAGTCCATTGCCGCCAAGCTTTGGTATAGTAAGCCATCATTTTCTTCAGCAAAACTTCACCACGCCGTTCGTTCATTGAGCAAGGAGTCCAACTGGAAGCCGGACCATCAGATTGTGATTGTTGTCACTTTTTTCCTAGTAGTGGTCACAGCCTTTAAAGGTTATCGTCAACATGGCGGATCAGGTATGTCAATTTTATTCAAATTAAAATATTTAATTCGTAATTTACGTTAGGAGTTTTTTTTGAGTCAATAACAATGATGAAAACAACGACGGTCTTCGGATGTATAATGACCAGATATTTATATTGTTCTATCTGATAATGACTCAAATCACAAATCCTATAAAAATGAATATCAAATAAATAAATAATTTTTAAATGGATTATGTTATCTTAGGCAAAATAATTTATTTAGTTTTGTAGATTGTAAGTTTGAAGTTAGGTCACAAATATTGAATTATGTCGATTTGTATGTAATGCTTTGATGATTTAATGGGCTTAGTGCCTAACTCTAAAGATCTAAATAACTGTTCATTGTCTATGGTTTTAATATGATGTTAATTAATGTGAATAAGATGGAACGTGCTTTTCAAAGGCAACCAACAATATTTCTCAACCGTAAAAAGCAACTTCTTTCCAAGAAAACTGCTGCGAAAAGTAAAATTGCGAGGTATACTCGTAATGTTGGACTGGGATTCAAGGCACCAACAAGAGAGGCAACATAATTAATTCATTGTCTTTTTGTGTTTTTTCGGTTTCACTTTTGTTTGGATTTTTCGTATCATTTGCTGTTTGACTAAACACTAAAAAGCAAGAGCGTGCTTTTCAGAAGCAAGCGACAGTCAATCTTAACAGAAAGATTGTCAATCCAAAAAAGAAGAGTTTAAGGCATGTTAAAGGAGTTGGTCTTGGATTCAAAACTCCACGAGAGGTTTTTGTTTGCTTTATCTTATAATTTGCGCTTGTTTATTATTTTTTTTATATTAAAAAGTGTGACTGTGTGTGTGAAATATGATTTGCGTGTTTTGATGATCTTTTGACTTTTTTAAAATGATGATACATACGACGGTCTTCTGAGTTTTACTGATAGACATTTAATCGTATTCTGATTTTGCTCTTAATTTAACAAACAGCTTTGTTATTTAAAATGTAATTCAGTTTCTAAAGAGAATTTGCAATTTAGGCCATCGATGGAACCTACATTGACAAAAAATGTCCATTTACTGGAAATGTTTCTATTCGAGGACGTATTCTTACCGGAGTTGTAACAAAAACAAAGATGCAACGTACGATTATTGTTAGACGAGACTACCTTCATTACGTCAGGAAATACAACCGATTCGAAAAGAGACACAGAAATATGCCAGCACATCTTTCACCGTGCTTTCGGTATGAAATTACAAGATTTTGCTTAGTTCATTGTGGTGTTAGTAATTTGTAGACACAATTTAGTTGCCAAAAAATAATGGAATATACTTTGTATGTTAAAGTGTATTCTTTAAATATTCTTAATTGGCATTACCTATTAAATTTTAGTTTACCTATAATATTAATATATATCGACTAGCTTAAAGTATAGCATCATTTCACCTTGATTATAATTATAATATTTACAGTGACGTGTCGTTGGGAGATATTGTAACCGTAGGAGAGTGTCGACCCTTAAGTAAGACGGTACGCTTCAATGTCCTTAAGGTTTCCAAAGGGCCCGGAGCAAAGAAAAGTTTCAAGAAATTCTAAATGTTTTTGTAAAACATGAAATAAAATCTGATACGTCAAACATTTTGATTTTCTATCGTTGTTTGTAAGTATTCCGTTTATTAATGACATAATAATTTTCATTTTACGATTTCACAAATTGTTCAGTCTAACGAGTAATTATTGGCACTTATTTCATATAACGAGGTGCATTAATTTTAACTTAAAATCGACAAAGGTAAAATACCAACGATTTTTGGAGCCCTAGTTTCTAGTTCCGAATTTTTACGAGTAGTTACATTATATTTTTTAGGTGCTTCCTTAGATTTTCGCCAATCAACTTCTGTCAAATGAGTTTTATTGTAGACTTCGGCCGGGTAGTCATAATTATCTTCATCGCCCCTATTGGTTTTAGTTTTAAAGGTCCTATTAAAACCGTTGTTTTTTGGCTCTTCAAATGTGTTTTCATCAGAAAATTTTGTGTTGTGCTCCGTGGTGTTTTTTCTTGGTTTGCTAACCACCCTTTTCTTCCGCTGTAGTTGGTGTTCTAGTTTCGGCTCGTTGACGTAACTTAGATGAATAATTTCTGATAACATATTTCCATAATTTATTAAAATTCACTTCCAATGTAACTAAAACTAAAATAGGTAAATCATTTAGGCAATTGCAGTTCCGCGGTAGTTAAATATTTAAGTGCTGTAGTGTTTTACTATATGTTGATTTTACTGCAGTCTAATATCTACAGCAATCAATAGTTAGGTACTTAGGTAAATTTCGCTTGCTAGTATAGCAAGCGAAATTTTTATTTAGTAGGTTACGTAATAAAAACATTTGTTTACCTGCCGATACTGCAATTAGAAGTATGATCGGATTAAAATAATGTCGAAAGCGCATATTATTTTTCTTCCAGGCTCCTTATCACTGACAAAAAATATTTAGGGATCTAGAAATATTGTGCAAAAGTAACATTTTCAAGAAAAGTGTATGCAATTGAGCAGTATATTATATTCGGTGTATTCTTTTAGAGTTTTAAAGGCGAAAACGTTAAAAAAGAATCGTGCTACCAAGTAGCATTGTCAAATGCCAACCAACGCAGTATAGGCAGTAGTTTTTTGGAGCAACATAAAATATATTAGATATAACTGCATTTTATATTACGTATTTCTATTGTGGCTGTAGTTGTATAATAGGGTAAATCAATTTTTTCCGCATAATTCTTTTATTCATAATTTATAGTTTAATTACCAATCCAATCGGCACTTATTAATTCATGAGATTCTTACCAACACTAATGCGTAATGTTTTTATATCAAATAATTGTACATATCATTTTCTTTGTTTTATGAATGATGCATATATTATGTCAAACACGTGTGTGTGATGTGATGATAACAAATGCATAATAATAACAGTCTAGTCACATGCGTTCCTTAGTCTCATAGAACGAAGAACAATAATTCATTTTTGATGCATTATGATTGTCCTTCAGTTTGAATAGAATACAATGCTAAAGTATATAGTATGCTACTGAGTCAATAATTTTAGGTCTGTAATTACATAGTGCATTAGAATTATACCTTCTGTTTGGGGGCATGCAAGACTTATTCTTCATACATGTCAAAATTGTCAAAGCTAAAAATTGAAAATGCTGAATATATAAATTACACACTACCATATGGAGTTTAAACCAATTTATTAGGTTCGTTGGAGATGTGTACCATTGTTACATTCAAAAGCGTGTCAATGAATATCAATTTGTACGTTAGGCTGCTACCCAGTTAAAGTATTGATTCTAGAGATTGTAGTATTGTTAAATTAAGAAAGAGATAGCATTTTAGATTTACGTATAGTGATGATGCTATAGGTCTTATAAGTCTCTTAAAATGTGTAATAAAATATATCAACAATAGCAATAATAGCATAGGATGAATAGGATCATACATATAGAATAACAAAAACATAACAATAAAATCTATATAAATAGTTATTAACAGTACCAATGCAAAAAATTGTTTGTACAAAAATTTTAAATTTATAACATGTCTCTGATTGAGTCTGATTCGGAAATTTTATTCATATACGCTGGCAGGGGCGTAAATGTCGATATATTTTGAGCCCTCCATGATTTTTAATTCTTTAGCATCCATTCCCAATGGAACTTTGATTCTGAATTTGCTTTCTCGGTCCCAACTTGTAACCTTCAACTCTAAAACTCGTTTTCGGTATCTTCCTTCGACATAGCGAGCACTACCGACTTTCCCAATTCTTATTCTCACCGTTCGTCCTCTTTGATTTTTGAATCGGAACGTTTGGGCTCTGACTGGAAGACCATCGGATTTTATTTCATATCCTTTATATTCCTTTTCAATTGCCCAGTCTTCCGGTTGCCTGTTTAAAAGGAAAATAATTCCCGTGAGATTATTTCAACAAGAAAGAACCTTATAATTGACAGATACTAATGTATAGGTACATATTATATAGACGAAACGCAAAAATTTATTATGTTTTAACTAACCCGTATACATTGTAGTTAAGACTAGACAAAGGTTCCTTCGTAAAAACAATAGGTTCGTAGTCAGTTATGTCCAACAACGTTTCATTTCTCAGATCTGTAATTATTTCAAGCAAAAGTATTTATATGATAGTGTAACAAATTCAAGTTTTGTTTAAACAAAGCATTTTTACATAAAATATAATAAGTAACTACAATTAATTAAACACAGTTAGCTAATACAAGCTATGATTATTATAGGTAGTAATGATATGTTAATAATAGTTACATACGTGTATCGGTAAACAGGTTTCCAAAATGCTGATATTGAAAAGGTTTTGAATAGGCTAGTGTTAATTGCACTAATGATATGAAAAATGCTAAGAGCGTAAATAAACTATGGATTAAACTTAACATTATCCAAGTAATAGTGTGCCTATCAAAATAGTTAGATGATTTTGGAATTCGAAGATTAAAGGAAGGAAAAGTATCTATCAATGAAACGGAAGGACTCTAAGACGAATGCGAATGGAATAAAATATCTTTAGCTTTGTCTCAAATAAATATTGGGTTGATGAGAGCCCTGGGAGGTGAGGTGAATGAGAGTGAACAGGCGAAAGAATTTGAGAAAGTTGTGGGTAGGTACTCGATACATGATGAAATTATATGATAATTTCTAATCGCAAAATTAACAACCTTATAAGCTATAGCCGCTCATCCATTTGTAATTGACATTTAAACCTTTTTTCAATTTTTCTGATCTCTTCTTTCTAATTCAATAGAGCCATAGATCTCAATTGGATTTAGTTTAGATACGTAGAAACAATAAATATCCTTTGTCTAATCTAAATTGTCATATCTTATCATTATCAATAATAGAAGATTGAATCTATGATGCAAAACAAAGTGAATAAAATTATATCTTAGTAGTAGAGTACCTACATCTTTTATCTATAGATCTTTCCTGTTTTCATGTAATACATTTTTCAGTGAGGAAGACTAACAAGTAATGCAAATTAGAAGTTATTATACCTAATGATGTGCCCACACAGGTCATACTCAGTATCTCGCCCCTTTTCAACTTGAACTTATAGACATAGATGCGATTTCAGATGCTTTAGGCATCAAATACATTTTTCTATTGCTCATTTACCTATTGTTTTCTTTTATAAACTTTTATTATAATGTGTAACATGTTTACTGTGAATGCGTATAGGCAACGAAGCTAATAATTAGCTACATACTTCACCTTTTCCATTGTGAAAAGAAGTATATAATATATTATATACTTCTTTGCATATGCATTGTCTGTAATGTCACTGTACGTTATTAGTGCATTGCGCGCAGTGTTTGTAAACAAAACGTTCAAGATCATTAGAATTCAGCTTATGCAAACTCAATAAAAATTCGGCTAACAAAATTGTTAGAAAACTACGCACAAATCACCTCCGTCTAATTGCAGGTAATATAAAAGTTTTAGAATTACGCTACTTTTTTCAGGATCGTTTATAGAAATTGAAAGTTGTGCCACAAGTAAGTATATAAACATTTCAAGTTTCACTCGTCTTTAAAAACTCTTAAACAACGACAACGTACGTAGGTATAGTAAAGTCAAGTAATTATATAGGAGGTCATATAAATTGCTGTTTGTCTAATGGTGTTTTATGTGGGTGTGTCACTGGCCACTGATCTTGAATTTTTAGAATATACAGAATGAATTCGCTAACTGATTCTGATTTCGTAGCATTATCAGCATCAGAATTTAAGCGTTTTTGTATATAAAAACGACGATATTTCCTTTGTTTTGATACTGAGACATACGGACTTAAGTACGATGTACCTATTGCTAAAATATTTAAATAATCTGATGGGTATTTGTTGGTTATCATGAATCTTTGTTTCAAATGCGACCAACGATGATTAATAATACTATACCGTTGCCAAAACAAGTTTGTAAAACTCAAGAGGACATTACTGTAGGATAAATACTGTTGTGGGACATACTGATGGTAAAATGAAGTGTAATTAAATTGTTATTGCAATAACGTACGCTTTCACATCTATACGAATCTATGATTTAAGTACATAATAATTAACATGCGCATAATTATTATGCTTAATTATTATTATAATATTATATTATAATAACCATGCATGCAATGAACTGTAGACTTCCCATGGGTTGAGCATGATTATGTGAAAGCATCATAATTTTACATTTTAGCATGAATTGTTTATTACGTACATCGATTGCGTTAAATAATGTGTGAACAAAGTAACACTTAAGTGTTTTGTCTTTTTTGTTTTTTATTTTTTGTCTGCAATGCATGGTAATACGCAATTATGTGGTGGCATAAATGACACAGGTATAAAAAAAATTGATTTTGAAGAGGATAAAATGTCCCAATACCCACTTAAACAAACCTACTTATACAGACTACAAGGCTACAGCTTCCAACTCTTATCTTTCAACCAATAAGTTTTCATAGTGTGCATAAAAACAATTTACTCGAATCTACTTCAAATTAATGTGAGACTGACATTAATGTGAATTAACAGAACAGGAAATGTTGGCACTTGAGAGGGTTTAAATTAAATATCAAAATAAGTAACAGCTACAACTTGACCGGACTTTGATACATCCTCTCGTCGAATTTTTCTGGTTGCAACAGAATAATGAGCACAATCGGCTGTCAGATATGAAACGGTTGATTTCACTCCAGCGGGGACAACCACTACGTTTGATACTTCAGATTGAGCAGTGAAAATATTTTCATTGAATGAGTATTTGGTTTTCTCGTCCTTCAAGTTCTTTTGGAAGGTCTTGGGTAGATCTTCAACAGCATCTGTTAAATTAAATCCAGCTCCTTCCCATCCTTTAGCAACATCCTCTGAGCCTGGAGCATAGCCAACCCCAAAGTTGTAAGAATATTTGCATTCAGATTCAGATTTCGATTGTGTATTGTCGCACACAACTGCAGTTCTATAATTTTCTTGAGGAATGCATGTTTCTGCCATATTGGGTAATGAACAACACAACAGACTGATATTGTTCAAGGAGGTATCATCTGTGGAATTACAAATCATAATTTTCATAAGTAAAATATTTAAAATCAAACATGGG
This sequence comes from Tomocerus minor, assembly GCA_009936455.2. Lineage (NCBI taxonomy): Eukaryota > Metazoa > Arthropoda > Collembola > Entomobryomorpha > Tomoceridae > Tomocerus > Tomocerus minor. The sequence continues at coordinate 5,232 of JAAAYG020026128.1, read as the reverse complement.
ATTTTAAAAATATTTCATCATACATCATATGCATATGATAAAAGGAAACAGTTTTATAATGCATATTAATGATTTTTGACGTATGAATGATTAAAAAACTATTTTAGTATGCATTTAATTATGACTCACCATCACTTCCTAGGTCACGTTCGACTTGAGTTTGGATTCCGCAAACAGCAGTCCTGTAATAGCAATAACGTGTACTTCTCCATGATCCCCAAGTCGTGCCAGTACCGTCGATTTCCCGTCCGTCTGTGCAGACAGCACGGAAGTTATTTGTTGCAGTGTCATCCGCATTTCCTTGATAAGATTCAACTCTCAAGTTGAATCCACTAATTTGACCTGGAACACAGCTGAAGAGACCTCCCCAATTTCCCCATGGGCCTTCGGTACTGCTCACTGATGCAACTATGTTGTTTGGATTAGATGCTGGGGCACAGTTGAGGCGAACAGCGTTAAGGGCGGTATCGTCCTCCCAATACTACACGAATAATAAAATATATCTTAAGTTGCAAGTATCTTCGTCACATTTACGTTGACATCCCCAAATAAAATCTGCTGTTTTTTCTTTATACTATATTATATTATACCTACCTAATGTACTATATGTACATTAGGAAGGACGCGTAATAAAATTAGTAATTTATACTTACTCCTTGATCAGGTTCAACCTTTTGAGTCCAAGAAACTGCATAAGTGCCAGTGGGACATCTAAAATGAGAAAATATTAAATTTTTTGCAATGCAGCTCCTTTGCATAGGAGGTAAACAGTTTTTATTGGTGCTTTTTACTATAATTATTTATATAACAATGAGACGAACCTGACCATAGAACCCCAAATTCCCCAATCAGTAGTAAAGTCAGAGGTGATAATGTTCTCTTGTTGAGAGCTTAAGCTTACTAGTGAAGAAATAACCACTAAACAACACAATAATGCCAAATAATTAGCCATCATGGATCTTGTCAAATATAAATTGTGAATGTATATAAATTCTAGGTGAGATGGGTGGGTCTGTATTAATAAACACCAAAATTCACAAGTGAGACTTAAATTTTGAATGATGACCCTTTTATATGATTCTAAATTGCTTCAAAGTAACGATAATTAGATTAAGCTGGAAATAAAACTGATAAAGGTTGACTCATCCATTATGTCTACTAGGTTATCTAGACATATGCACACTTTACATTTTCCTTTTTGGACATTTCAGCCTTATTGTAAAAAAAATGGTTATCTTGTGTATATGATGTATATAATGTGTAAACTGCAAACTACCATGATATGCATATATTATTATTATTATATAAATAAAAGCATTTATGTTACAGTATCATCATATCGGGTATCGGTCCAATTTTACGAACTATGCTATAAAACCGTTCTTGATATTCATATGATCTAGAGCTCCCAACCAATTTGAGGCTACTCAAAATTGGGCTACTCCTATTCGAAATACGATGAAATTTTCAGCAAAATACACAATCGAAATGTTTTCAGCAAAATACACATGGAATGCTAGAATATAAATGTTTGCAAACCCAATGTTTGTAAAGCATACCAATTTGGAATATTGAGTTCAAAACAGATATTTCTATCATTATTATCATAGATAAATACAAGTTATGTACCTGTTATGTACCTACTTATAACACAGTCACCGAATTTATAGATAAAATCATATAAAATGAACATAGATAATTTCGGTATACGGAATCTTCACAACTAAATCTTCACAACCTGGGGTAGTAAGGCTTCACAACCAGAGAGTGAATCTTTAAAACCAGAAACTGAAGCTTTAAAACCAGAGAGTGAAGCTTTACAATTGCGTTGAAGGACTAGTATACTTAGATGCCTAAATTGGAGTTTGCTTGAATTTTTTGGATTAGGTTGGGTAAAAAGTAGTGAAGGGTCACTACCCCCGATGGTGAAGATTTAGTTGAGACGATTCCGGGATCCAATAATTTAATAACCTGCCTGCATCTGATGCCTGGATCATGCTTTTAAGCACTAAGGGAGAATAATTAAATGTTGTGTACAACCGAATAGTTCGCATGCTATCCAAAAATAACGAACTGGCTGCTTATCTGTCGGCACGGCATACTCAATTACTCAGAGATGTTTGATATCCACATTTATTTGCATTCAAACATTTGCATAATATAGAGTTCACTTTGAAGAGTGTACTGTTACATGTTAGTATGTTAGGTATATCCATGAATAATAATAATATGTGTATATTTCACGTTTTTTTGCACGAGATTTTTGCCGAATGCCGACTGTGGCTGTGTGCAATCAATCTATCGCAAATGTATTTAAGACCTATATTATTAACTTAACTTTCTTCATTTATGAATTTATGAGTCACATTTTTTAATTTCAGACTTTCATGCATTACACCTACACAAGATATTTAGACATGATATTCATGATGAACTTTTACAATCATTTTTAAATAACTACAGACAGACATTACACGACACTTACATCACATTACTTAGTGGCAATGTCTCCTGACAAATAGTAGTTCCAACCAATGATCTAAGATCTAAAACTTCTATATGATTTGAATCATAAAATCAAAAAAATGTACAATTTATGATGTAACCTAATTTTTGAAATTGAAAGATGACTAAATTTTTATGTTTTGAGTTAATATAGAAATCAAAATACTACATCATTATATAATACACATAATTTATTAGTAAGTATATAAACACGAAGGTAATCAGGCAACGGACACGCAGAGAGGATGCAGATAATTATTACATACTAAAGTTATTAAATACACAGTACATTGCATTTAATGTAAAAATAATTTACACGAAACTACTTCAGATTAATCTGATACATACCTACTCTAATTCGAGTATCATCCCAATATACATACACCTTCATATATTGTTATTTATTATACAGAATAGGAAATGTTGGCACTTGAGAGGGTTTAAATTAAATATCAAAATAAGTAACAGCTACAACTTGACCGGACTTTGATACATCCTCTCGTCTAATTTTTCTGGTTGCAACAGAATAATGAGCACAATCGGCTGTCAGATATGAAATGGTTGATTTCACTCCAGCGGGGACAACCACTACATTTGATACTTCAGATTGAACAGTGAACACCGTTTCATTGAATGAGCGTTTGGTCTTCTCGTCCTTCATGTTCTTCTGGAAGGTCTTGGGCAGATCTTTAACAGCATCTTCTAAATTAAATCCAGCTCCTTCCCATCCTTTAGCAACATCCTCTGAGCCTGGAGCATAGCCAACCCCAAAGTTGTAAGAATATTTGCATTCAGATTCAGATTTCGATTGTGTATTGTCGCACACAACTGCAGTTCTATAATTTTCTTGAGGAATGCATGTTTCTGCCATATTGGGTAATAGACAACACATCAGACTGATATTGTTCAAGGAGGTATCATCTGTGGAATTACAAATCATAATTTTTATAAACATCTATAAAAATAAGCTTGGGAATTTAAAGATTTTTGATCATATGAATGATTAAAAAACTATTTTAGCATGCATTTAATTATGACTCACCATCACTTCCTTGGTCAACTTCGACTTGAGTTTGGATTCCGCAAACAGCATACCTGTATTCGCAATAGCGTGTACTTCTCCATGATCCCCAAGTCGTGCCAGTGCCGTCGATTTCCCGTCCGTCGGTGCAGACAGCACGGAAATTATTTGATGCAGTGTCATCCCCACTTCCTTGATAAGATTCAACTCTCAAGTTGAATCCCCTAATTTGACCTGGAGCACAGCTGAAGACACTTCCCCAATTTCCCCATGGGCCTTCGGTACTGCTCACTTGTGCAGTTATGTTACTTGGATTAGATGCTGTGGCACAGTTGAGTCGAACAGCGTTAAGGGCGGTATCGTCCTCCCAATACTACACGAATAATAAAAAATATATCGTAAGTTGCAAATATCTTCAAACCTTCATCACATTTACGTTGAATCCCCCCAAAATATTTAAGTAAGAAAAAATCTGATTTAGTTCCATTACAAAGAAGAATAATAAAATTAGTAATTTATACTTACTCCTTGATCAGGTTCAACCTTTTGAGCCCAAGAAACTGCAAAAGTACCAGTGGGACATCTAAAATGAGAAGTAAATTTTTTGCAATGCAGCTTCTTGCATAAGAGGTAAATAATTTTTATTGATGCAATGCTGTTTACTATAATTAATTATATAACAATGAGACGAACCTGGACATAGAACCCCAAAATCCCCAATCAGTAGTAAAGTCAGAAGTGATAGTATGCTCTTGTTGAGAGCTTAAGTTTACTAGAGATGAAATAACCACCAAACAATACAATAATGCCAAATAATTAGCCATTATGGATCCTGTCAAATATAAATTGCGAATATTATAAAATTTTAGGTGAGATAGGTGGGTTTGTGTACAATTAAACACCAAAATTTACAAGTGAGCCTTAAATATTGAGTGATGACCCTTTTATATAGTTCTCAATTGCTTCAAAGTGACGACAAAAGAGGTTACACTGGAAATAAAACTGATAAAGTTTGACTCATCAATTGTTTAACAGGTTATCTAGACAAGCGTACTTTGTATTTTCGTTTTTGCCCATTTCAGTCTTTCATTAAAAATGGTTATCTTGTGTATGAAATATATAATATGTAAACTACCAAGATATGCCTGATGCCTACATTATTATGTAAATAAGCACTTATATTACCGTATCATGATATCGGTCTTTTTCGAACTAACCATAAAAAAGGATTCTTGATGATTCATACTCCATACGCTCTCTAGCTCCCAACCAATCTAATGTTGCCCCGAAATTGGGCTACCCCTATTCGAAATACGATGACATTTTCAGCAAAATACACAATCGAAATATTTTTGTTTCATCTAAATCAAAACTTGTACATCTTTTGGTAATTTTGGCAAAGTAGATGTATCAGCAACAAACAACTTAAGCATCCGGCCTACTACATTGAGTTTAAATGCAATAAAGCCCATTTCTTGGTATTGGGTCAACAGATATCAATAAGGAACAATGTGCGTACGCTAAAATAGTAATAATGTACACGTCACCCATTGGTGGAATGCTAGAACCACCTACCTAATGTTTGCAAACTCAATATTTGTAAAAACGTGCCAAGTTGGAATATTGCACACAAAACAGATTTTTATATTGTTTTTATCATAAATAAATACAAGTTATTTACAGTGACCGAATTTATAGATAAAGAA
>JAAAYG020026117.1:0-16858 GCA_009936455.2 Tomocerus minor | reverse complement strand
GCACTCATCGGGGGTCGGCTTCGCCGACGCCCTCTGAGGTGCACTGGAACCTTAGCCAAGAATTATTTAATTATCTATATAGTTCTTTTAGATTAGAAGGACACAAATCTATCAGCAAATAGAAAATTGAATTAATACACTATCACACTATAAAAAAGTAGAGGAATGTTTTTTAATCTCTAAAATCCTTTCCACTTCATGGAATTCTGCATTGCAAAAACCAATAAATGTAAGTCTAAACATGCGTTTAAGATGTAAAAAATTGTACAAGCGTTTATTCTTGGACATAAAGTGATTGCGGCTGATATGCAATATATTTTATGAATTTCATAATAGGGATACTAACGTCAAATAAAAATGTAATTAGATTTCAGATACTAGAACTCAAGATTGACCTACATACTTCCATTACATGCTTGGATGAGTTAAGACTTGCGTAGACACATGAATTATATTTTGGATATAGACCAACACAATAGGAGCTGTAACCAACACCAGTAACAATAGAAAGAGTAGGTATGTAAGTTGAGTCATTCTTGATATTGATAGTTATGCTATGCATATAAAAAAACTTCTATTTAAATAGTGCATAGTTGTCTATTAAAAAGCAAAACAGGACATTAGTCACATTCTGTGGTGAACTATGGCAGTTGAGAGGGAAAGAACAAGAACTTCCTAATTTCTTAAATGAATAGGGAGGGAAGGAAATGCGAGGCAAGAGAGTTAACCATCTCACGAAAGAGTGAGTCAGTGACTAGGAATTAACAATGTGACAATAATAATTATGATCATCACACCATAAAATAGATAATGCTGGCATTAGCACGCGAGCGACGACAAAATGTATGGCCGAATACATTAAAAAGTGACTAAAACACTTCGTCTCGACTTGGCATCCAATTCATAATAATAAAGAAAGGGGATCGAGACAGCCCTAGGCCCACCCAACCTCAGCACGAAGTTAGCAATTGCCAAGTGAGGCAGATCATAAATATTAGTCTCTATATTTACTCAGCACACTGCATGTTATTCGTTGGCTCTAGTAAATATTTTCCTATGCACCATGCACAGGTTAAGTAAACATGCAATTCTCGAGATTCCTATAAATTGAACACCAGTGTATTGTCACTGCCCATTTGCTAATTGTGCACTTTTTAACTGCAATAATTCACTAAGATTCACATGTGTTAATTTTAATTCATCCGGAACAATTAATAACAATTACATATTTACAAAGTCTATGCACATTCCTCTGAGTTACCTCTTTCTCTAAATCTAGTACACGAATATTTCCCATCTTGTTGTCTTCCTCATTCCATTTTGAGCTATTAAATTTCCAGTTCACTACACATGCTGACATATGATATAGAGCCAAGCAGGGGAATAAATATAAGAGTAATATGACATAGAGCATTACATCATAGCTCATCCAACTACCTACTACACAATGTCTTAGCCTAATCTGTTTGCTTGCATGAGCCTCCTTAATGATGGTCGTTATGAAGTAACAGATCGAGAGAAGACGTACTCTCTGAGAGGAGAGAGAGAGAGAGAGAAGGTAAAGGCTCTTCAGGACAGGCCAATGCTATACAGAAACATTGCAATAGTTTGGCATTGCACTTAACTTGGCCAGTCTCCAGGCAAGCAGATGAAGTTGAGTTAATCGTACGCTAACGGAAAGCTCATCATCATATCACATCAAAACAGTCGCACAATACATCAATGCATTAGTCAAGATGTTGTAATGCACAGTTAGCAAGCAGAGGAATGAATTCATTTATACCAAACCACATCAACTGATAGGCGAACAGACTCTTCTTATGTGCTACACAAAATTGAGCATCAATTTTCTATAATTCAGAACAGATAAATATTAGTATAGGATGCATCTTCACACATAACTCCTCTCTCTGCCTACTTATGCAATGCAAGGATCGTGAATTGAAAAACGTGTTGTGAGAAAATGTTGCATGGAAATTCTTGGACTCACACCCGCAATCCAATGTTACGGCTGGCGCTAACAACATGAAAAAATCAATGAAAACTCTGATGAAAGAACCTTGACTCACTTAAAATTCTCGGAGGAAATTTCTAAATCAAAAACAGCATCACTCTTTGTTAGTTAAATATTATGGTGCATTAAAAGACACCTACATAAATAAACTCCGTTCCTACTTCCATGCACTACTCTACATTACAAATTCATTACTCTCAGTCACCATGCAGTCGGTAGCCAACAGTTCAAAGATGCATAGTGCATACCTTCGTATTATAAATATACTTAACATTGAACAGAAATATCAGATAATAGCATTTGAGGTCACTTCATTAAATCCACAAATTCAATCTTCGTTATTAATTCGCATCTTAACTATTTCCTTGTTATAAAAACAACGCTATAATATATTCAGCTTTTATTCCTCCTTGTTCCGATAAAATCAAAGGGTGGAACAAAAAACTTGTTTTTATGATTAAATGAATTGGTTTAACATATCAGATAAAAGCAACTGATAGCAGTAATTATTATCAGATTATGACACATTCTTCCTGTAAGTACTATGTATCATTAATTCATTGCACTGACAAACTAGTACCTATTTTAAACTTATTAAGCGAAAAATTCACACAATATGATTGGACTGAGGAATAGCACCTACTACCTTAGCAATTATACAAATACAATTAAAAAAACTCGCATTTTCATTCTGCTCTTATTCTCAGAAATAGGGAATCGACTATTAAGACGAGGAATAGTAGGGAAACTCGGTAAAACTAAAATTCAGTCATATGCAATTGGAAATTTACTTTAAAATAACGTACTAAAATGTGTCAAACTAGAAGCGTTGTTTTACAAAGTGTTACATATGTAATGGCAAATAGGTAGTTGATTTCCATTTAGTACGTCATTGCATAGTCGTGTGCTATAATATTGAGTTAAGTAAGGAAATGGAGTCATGGTGCATGAGACAAACCGAGAGACTTTCGTCAACCACCTGTGGCTGTTGACAAAAGTGTCTTGTTGTGCAGTCGCAATTCAACACAAGACGAATGTACCATTCAAATCTAATATCGTAATCGCACTTTATTTCATGCTCACCAAACCAAGTGAGCAATTCAATCCAACCTAATGACAATGATATCATTCAGAATGATTAGTGTGCTATGTGTGAATACCATTCTTAACATTATGCAGATTTATTCGTATTAAACTGTGTCTAGAATTACACACTTGACAAAAGAGTAAAAAACGAATCCTCGTGTTAAAATGGATCTTACTGTAGTTTGTAGTATAGAGATCACAAAGTTACTAATCTCTGTTCTAAAGGGATAAGAATAAGAGCACGTACTCTGTACGCTTCACTCAAAAAATGTTACAAACGACAAAAGTAAACTTATTGTGCACCTTCTCATTTATTTCACACACTCATACAACAGACAGGCCTCTAATAACTTCCTCTAACTTTCCCAAAGAGATTACATTTAATATACTTCCATATAATTTTCTAGTGAATGCTATTGAATTGGCATGAACTTATTGGAACACGAAACTATTATAACTATATCAAAAGCTGCTAGAAGGCTTTTCCTTTTCTATTCATTGTGCACACGGTATAAGCCCTCACTTCTAATACTAATAACCACCGTTTGCACTAATGCGTTCTCACCTTATTAATAATTTAACAAACCACAGGAAGGTGCTTTTCAATCATGAAATTAAGTGCCTTTTTCAAGAAATGATTATCAAAAACAAAGAATTCATGTACCATCCAAGAACATAATGATAATTGATAATGTCTTTCTTTTCATTTTGTCTGTACCTGAATGAATGAATGCGAAATGAACTGATTTCCAGTCCACTTAATCATAGTAAAGAGTGTGAATTCACAAGAAAGCTAGGTAACTTCCGAGCCAAGAGCATCTTTTCACCTGAGCACAGAATTCTTTAAACTGCATTTCAGGTGGTAAAAATATTTTGAAAAGAAATGATAATTTAATAATAAACCGGGGCAATACACATAATAACATGCGATATATAACTTAAATAGGGATACAGGAATGCGTTAGAAAAAATTGCCTTTTGTTATAAGAAGGGTTGCACAATTTCTATCAGCATCATTAGAAAATATCATTATTGCTATTGCTGTCATGATTAATTAATAAGTTATTTGCACACTATTATTTTCTAATTCCGTATTTATTGCCCTGAACAATGCATGGAATGAGACAATGCTGTAGGCACGCTCTGGCTATAGCAGATGGGGTATATGTAGGAAATGGAGTCATTAACTTTAATTTCAGGTATTACAATGGCATGTACATAATGACAAGTCAAGAGAAGCGTTACTAACAATTTAGCATTCATTCATAATGCAAGCAAACACACAATAGTTGGAAAACAAAAGGATTATTGCAAGCAAGAAGTGGGAATACATGGGAGAGAATTGGAGCCATGAGGCCAAAGTCAATTGCCTTCCTTAGAAACTGAGCTGCTAGATTAAATGGGGATGCACTAAAGACAGGAGGCTCAAATGTCTTGAACTTGTCATGCCATTCACATTGCTAAATTCAGGATCCAGTGCCAAAAGGAGGAAACTGAGGGGCTTGATTCCAGCCAGAGCCAGTGAGCCAAGCGTTTGTCGACTAATATCAGTCAAAAAACTCTGTGAAGCGCACATTATTATTACGTGCACAGCAATGACACGACAAACAACCTTTATACTTTATTGCCCGTTAACGAAGTTCGTAGAACCGTAATGGCATGGCGCTTAGCTTCACTTCTATTTCCTAATCCTGCCTGCATAAATATCTGCACACATGTATTGGTGACAGACATTTCATTGCAAATCTTTCGTATCCTTTGTAATTGCAAATGCAATACTATTGGCAGCACTCATTTAAAATTTTGTAATAATGCTCCCTTTCTTTTGCAGTTTTAGGGCTCAATTCGAAATGTTCAGCAATAAATAAACGTCTTGTATTTAGACTATCGTTCTAATAACGTCGACTTACTCTTAAAGAGCATTTAGTTGGCTTTAGCCACTACTCCGTAATCACAGCTCAGAGAGATGTGATTTGAGATTAAATGTATTAATGCCCTTGCCCCGATCTCACAGAGTAAATGAATGCACTTTATTGTAAACCTTTGTACTTTCATAGTATATAGTAGAGTGTCTATACTGCTCTTATAAACTATATGACCGTTGTTAACACGATTTTTTTCCTCTGAAAAATGAAAGTTAACTTTAAATTGCGTTACAACATAATGTTTTAGCAGGAGAATTAATGTCTGCAAGTTTTTGGGTCACCAGGATATTATAAAGTGAAGCCAAACCAAGCGCAAGTCATTTTACTTTTATTTCTACTAATCCATTCATTATTCTAGTCTGAAACAAGTCAAGTTCTGCAAACAGTGTAAGAGTACAAGCTCCTAAGTAGCTACGAAGATTTTAGAGGTGAATAAATAAATTCTTTTTTCACAACTCATGTCGGCACAGGCTCAACATTGTAAATACCTGCACAGCAATTCTCCTGGGCTACTACGCAATGCTGCAAAATGAACAATTGAATTTTATAGACCCTACCAGACTAGAGTTTTAGCAACAGTTTATCCTACCTTAAACTAAACCCAGCACAACTTTTGACACATCACGACCAACAACGAAACGACTTACTAAAAGTAGCAGCGTCAAAATGACAAATATCCCTTGACGTTACATGCATATTTCTAGCTAGCGTAGCTTAGCCTTTTAACTTTTGGCCAAACGTGACTTGTAAAATTTTCCCTAATTTAATTTAAGTTTCGTTTTAGCACTTACTGCTGACAAAGTCTGTCCCATTCCCAGATATACGTAAACTTCATTGCCTACTGATCATGATTACCTTGCTTCCATCTTTACCTACCTAAATCAAATACACAGTGACTTGTGGCATTCATTTACACTAAAATTCTCCCAAAATTCTTTTAACAAGATGACCTTCTACTAATAGCAAATGTTCACAGACACATAATTGTAAGCGATAACGAAAAGTAGTTTTAAAATAAAAGCTCGTGCTGGCATTCATTTTCTTTGCCACAGTCAAAAAAATTAGAAGTGTCGACCAATGTGTTTATGTGATGTATGCAGAAAAATGCGATACTCATTGCTCACGACGTACACACACAGAATCAGAATGCTTTAGGTACGTAAGTATATTATAAGTACAGAGTACATAATGAAACAACCTTTTAAATAATTCAGTTTGGGAATTTAGTTTCTTCTTTCAGAGCTTTCGCCTTGCCAAATATTCTAATTGGACTGTATGGGCCACTGGCAGATCCGTTATGCCTCTGCTGTCTTTTTCTGTACAGACACGTGCAAATTGCAGCTCATAAATAAATTGCATCTCACAATAGTTCATACGTAGTACCTACGTAAGTAGTTCTCAGCTGCTAAAACAGCAATGTCCGATTTATCACTATTTAGGTAACCATAAAGTGCACATAAATATTGTGATGTGAGTGCAATTTCTCATTAAAAATTGACCAATTAGAGAATTACGGTAGTTAAAATTATTTTATACCAAAATGTGAGTAAGTATATTGACACTGAACGAGTGTGGATGAGATACTTATCACAAAAAGGATCTTTGCAAAGGAAATTTGAAAATCATATTTTATTGCTCACATTTATAACACGTTGCATGTAAATGTAAATATTATGTATGCAAAGAGCATTCACTCTAAGCGCTAATAAATGACTAAAACTATTGGCGTATTATTTGCCTAGTCTTCCCAATTTCCCTTTTATGATATTTCAAGTTTCTAAATCACACAATTAAAAATCTTCATAAGTCAATGTGTTACATTTTATTTTATCCTAATTCTTTCTGCTACTGAGTGAGTGAAGCATTCCGTTTTGTTCTCTCTTCCGCACTACTGTAAAGTAGTTGGGTAATTAGGCAGTCTTCGACCACAGAATCATTTTATGTATGTCACGCGATTCATTAAAATGTATATTCGACTGTTTTCCTGTGTAAAACGAAACATGCAAATACGTTCCCTTACATAAAAGTTGTCTAATTCATTGGCATTTTGACATCAAACAAAATTTCCTACTGTGCAAGTGTGCAGTTGCCACTTTGTGCTAGACATTATTTTTCATTATTCCTACATGGATGGCAGAATAAGGACGCAGGAAAGACAGAAATTCCAATCCATGACAGACACAAGCAACACACTTTTCATCGAACTTTATTTAGCTGCCCCTGCCATTCCTAGCATCAACTAAATGATAAACAATGATTATAACGTGACAGTTTCCTCTGCTAGCTGAAAGGTCGATGAAAAATGTTCAGTACCCTCAGTAGTATTAATATTGTGCATTGCATATAGTATGGCACATGAAGCAGAAGTGTGTAGCTATTATACCTTCTTCGTCTTAATATTGTTATAAGTGCAGAACAAAACTTCATGACACTTATCAAATCAAATCAACTTTTCAAATCACAATCTTTCAAATCAAACAAATGAGTAAATCAACAGAAGGGTTGTATTCTATCCTGTGCCAAGTGTTATTACCACGTTTACAAGTTATTTGTGCTGAGACTTGAGAGGAATTAAATAAAATGCAATCTAAAGGAAGAGAGAGTGATCAAGAGACTCTCTTATAATTCAACCTCACTACTTGTCTTCCTCAAATAATCAAAATCAACTTCACTCAACAACTTCATGCTCAACTGCCCATCTCGACTCGAATCCACTTTTTTAAAAGTCCCTGTGATTTCCTTGCCATTTCAACCCACCTTTTCTTTCTTCCTTCTCCTCGATAGAACTAATCCAATCAAAATTAATTGCAATTTATTCTTCTCACAACACAACAATTAGACATGGAAAAGTCAACAATAGAAATGTAAATACCTGCTGCTGCCTACACACTAAATGTAAATAACATCCAGAACAACACAAAATCTACTGACTAACTACGTCACACAAATACACTATTTCTATTCTTAATCTCATTTAGCACAAATGAGCACTCCAAAACTCAAATCAATGACCTTTTAGCCTAAAAAAAGAAAAATGCATATACAGAAACAGATTGTTCAACCCATCACTACATAAATTCATAAATCAAATCGCTTAAAAAAACGATTCATCACTATCATTGCAAAATCCCTCATTCCACACACGCTACTCGCTGACATTTTAATGAGCCAAAAACGTCAACAGCCAGAGCTAGAGCTCAACTAACAAGTGCAACAAAGTAGCTAAACATTTTCATCTCTCGAACTAGATATTTCCAAAGACGCTTCTCGACAAAGTCTATGCAAAAATTTCATGGAAATGCTTTTCGGCATGAACGTGTGCTACATACCATTATATCTGTGTAATATTGCTACTAATGTCTATAATCCCTAAGGTACACACATACACATAATATGTAGAGGTACAATGAAGACAGGAATGTCGGATATGCTGAAGTAATAAAGTGAAAGTGAATAAAACGGCGAGAGTTGACTAGACTTGACTTAAATAATGGAGATTACAGATATAAGGACGACGTAACATCTTTAGATTCCAATTGAAGCATTAAATTTGCATTAGATTAGTTGAGCGCATAATGATCACAAATGAAAATGCCCGCAAGTACTCAGTACGAGTCTTGTCTGTCTAGTAGACAGACAAATGTACGAATGTAATGTAATACAAAACAAACGAACTGACTGGCAGTCACTGAGCATTCAGTTTGTTTGACAAAGAAATCTCTGTCACTATACTTACTACAAAACTACTCATTGCATTACATTTTGCACTCCTATTCACGCTTTACAACAACCAAACGTAACGAACGTAACACATACGTGAAGAAGAGCTGCATTTACATCTCTTAGAGCTGCATTTACATCTCTTAGAGCTTTAAACTTCTTTTGTTCGCCTACTTAGAGCATTATGATGCTGAATGAGGTAGAAAATGCAAGGCAAGAGGAGGTAGTCAACCATATTCATTATATATAATAATGTAATGTATATAATAGAGCGAATAATAATACTACGTATTACGCTGAGAATCTGACTGCAAATAAAGCATATAATTTGATGAATCCCTGCAATATATTATACTTATATGTATAATAATATGTCTTCTGAAATGTAGCATCTCCGTCTCTATTTGACTGATTTACTCTGTGCGCAATAGGATAACAAGAAATATATTATAGCCGAGTGCAATAAATATTAAATATAGTACAAGAGACAAACTAAATAACCGAGCTAATTTTCAAGCTGTGTCAATGCAGCTTTCTATTTTTCACAAATAAGCCTTTACCTATTCACACTACTAACATAATGCACATTCGTCGAAATGGATTCGTACGCAACGAATCGGTTTAGCCAATTTCTAAGCTTTATTAGTAGCTTATTGTTAGTTTTTTCTAAAAGTGCATACCTACTTGTAAAAGGATTCTCATTCACACAAGTGCCTATAAGTTAGCATATAAGGTGAAATACATAAATATTCTTTCATTGTAATTGTAATTATATACTTTGTAATACTTTTCTAGTGCTATAATTGCACAGGTGCAGTATGTAATGAGAATCAGCATGAGCTAAAATCTTAGCGCACATTCATATTAAAAAGTGCTATAATAATATATTTTATTAACAAGTGCACTATACCTCAAGTCAGTAGACACTATAAATGCGTGAACGTGGTTTGTTTAGTCAAACTATTCCAGTAATATACTTATATATATATAAATATATATATATATAAGTATATTAAGTAGCTACACAAGACAGTAAATGTGATTTATTTTACTTTAAGTGTGTATTTTGATTCTCATTAGTAACCTCAATGAGCAGAGCATTAAACCTTTGCAATTCAACACATTCCTTAAATTACAAGTGTATATGCAGGTTATGAGCAACAAGACAGCTCGTCAATGGATTAACCACACACAATTAGCAAGGCTCTTACTGTGCCAATGTTTGGTGTAGTCTTGCTGTTGCAGTAATTGTAAAACTCTAATCACAATCAATATGAGTAGAGCAAAGGCACTAAAATAAATAGGTTTACAATGTTTTAGCATCAATCACCTGCCGTAAAATTACTTAGTGGTTGCCGTTTCCACTTTGCTGTGTATATTTGATGTTCTAACTCGACTGCTCATGTCTGCTCAATGTGCTCTACTATTTAATTGTAATAATAATAATAATATAATAATATTATAAGCTATAGTATAGTATTAGCCACAGTTGTCTATGGGAAAAGAAAGGGCATCCATTGAATTACGTGCCTATATAGTTCGAGAATCCCCAAGCAAAGCCACTTCAATGCAAATTTTAAACACGCTAATGAAACTTGATTTTCATAACTACTTACTGAAAGCAGAAAGACTTTAGCCACTTATTATACTCACCAACTGACATGACTTGGTAATCCAATCCAGATAATTCCGACTCAATTATAATGGAAATTGAATTGAAAGTAGCACTATTTATAAGCATGAATATATAGTAAAGCATTATTATTGATGCCTGATGCCCTTGTCCAGTTTTTATTTCTGCTTCACTCGAATATGTAACATGGTCAAGCTCTATTTATTATAAGTAACACAATGTAATAGATTTTTATAGTGAATTAGCCTAGTAATAGAATGACAACAGATTGCATTGCAGAAATCAGTCAGTTGGACAATGCCAGTAGCTATATATATAGTGCTTATTTATTGCTCAGAAATATACAAAAATAGTAACTTAGTGTGTACAGCCCCACCCAATCCAGATTTTTTCGTCATATCTGCAGTTACTAATGAACAAGTACTTTTACTTTATCTTCTGAGCTACTGCATTGTAACATTATTACCATTACAAATCAATGAATAAATAGTGTTAATGTTTTTATCATCTTACTTAGGTATACTGGAAATTGGAAAATGATAATCATAAATTCCAATTGCCATTGGATTAACTTTGTTTAGTTACCGACAGAGTTTTTTCCCATCATTTTCATTTTCGACTGCACGTTTTCAATGCCTAAATTGCTAATGTAGGTATTTTGTGTTATCACTCTCAAAGACTTTTTATATCGCCAACTTTCATGGTTTCAGGCGCTATTAAGGTGTTTGAGATCCTGAACTGAGTTGCTTGATTATATTATATGCAATGGAATGGACTCTATCAATTCCTTATGTACTAGAAGGCAATAAAAGTACTACAGCAGCGTCATGTTAGATTTGTCCTACTGCACTCAAGTCCTCTTCATTGATAAAACCAACAAACAAATAAAAAGTGAAAGAAGATTCACCTCCCACGCTTTAGAAATCTTGGATTCCTTTCCCACATATTATTTGCCAATCACATTCAACTCTTTCGTAATTTTCTTATCTATTTATAAATGGCAACGACACGAGCATCTATTGATTCATTTCAGATAAAGAAAAGCAAAATTGAGATAAAGAAAAGGATTGATTGAAGTACCTAATCCTTTGCTAATGAAGCAACCACGTCTTATCTTTTCCTATCTTGCTCTTGCTACCTACCTAGACTTAAAAAGTCAGATCTACTCATCCTCGAAGCAATTTCAGATGTTGCTAATGAATGGCACTATATTTCATGCATTACAATCAAATGTATTTCTATGCTGGTAACAGTAATTTTTAAGACTGTAACAGTAACAGTCCTCCACAAACAATCGAGTAGATAAACCAAATGGCTAATTACAAGAGAAACAGAGTCCATAGTGCACAAGTGCATTTAGCAACACAGATTAGTAGAGTCCTTCACAAATTAGGATGCCTAAGTTACGAGTGGATAAGAGTGACATTATAATGCTGGTAGAATCTGCCATGGCATATGTCGTCCGTTCAACCGACTGTACTCTGATCAGAAGAAAGGGCTATGAATTCATTTAACCTAATTAGAAATATGCATGTGCATTGCTGGAAAAGAACCAAAAGGCCAGCCAATCCCATCCAAACACACACCATACACACACAAACACACGACGCGACACACTATTACAGCACCAGAAAGAACACAACAGAAAAGCGTGTGCAGTTTATTTGAGGCAGAGCAAATCAACTCTCCTGATTCTGCGATTGAGGACAAGAACAAGATCAAGCTCTGTTCTGCATCCAGTACGTGGAATACTCCACTGATATATATTTATACGTTATGTAGAGCAATCCAATTCAGTCGAGAGTAGTGTCGCCTCGGTTGGCATTAAACGAATGTTAAATATCGCCTATATAACCTCTAAGGACAGAGATGCAAGCTTTCGACCCATGCTAGATATAGAATTCTATCCTATCTCTGTGTATCTCTTTACTTTGTAATCCCATTGCTAAACAAGTCTTTATAGAATATTTATTTGGCTCATTCCGTCATTAAATCACTTATAGGTAGTGTACAAAGCACCTTGTTGCCTAAAACTAATATAAGCTATTTACTTCTATTTAAACACGTTCGAATGCCCTGTCTTCAACAAAAGGCCTTCAAACAAAGGAGCACTAACTAACAAGTCTAATTTAAAGCCAAACTCATTACGATGCATTACAACATTAGAGCACACTAATAAATAACAACTTACTAATTTAGTCTAAGTGATACATTTATGCTAAGGTGTTTATAGCTGCACTAGTATAAGATAAGGGCTCTGTGTATATAGCGTAAACCTCGTGAGACGCACTAGACAAACTTGTAAACATAAGACACTAAAAAGCTCGTAAATAATATCTATCACAAGTATGACGTATGGATAGATTCGAAGGGCAACTACTCTCACTTGTTCTAGGCAAAACTAAACTCAAAGTCAATGTATTGCACTTGCAAGTTTTCTTTTTCAATGAGAATCAAAAGACAAGCACTTTATTTAAGAGCTCATATAGAGAGACACTAAGACAAAATTCTACACGCTTGTCATATTATGCATATCTGTGCACTATGCAACAGTAATTAATAAGTCAGCAAGACATTTTACATTCGACAGAAGATACTTCACCTATATAAATTAATAGCCTGAAAAAGTCGCACGAAACACTCCCACAACCATTAGCATCGCTATCCAATCCAAATCAAATCACATGCATGGACATTACATCAAAACCAGAAAATCGATCGAAATCTTAGATAAGTACATAAAACATGTCTCCCAATAATATGTGCTCTCCTTGTTTAACTTTCTTAACAGAAATTAGCACAACATACAGTGTAGCACTAAAGAGCTATACACAAGATACACGAAACTCTCTTATATCCAGCGGAACATCATAGGGAATCATGTACAACAAATGTAAAGCAACATAATAGCAACTTCTTGATCATTGTATATAATCCATAAGAATCATTTTGTTATTAAATAGCAATTGAACCAATCCCATTTAATATATGATCATAAGTGCATAGATGTCTAAGACATATTTTGTAGTACACTTTTCAAATTGTGGCATTGTCTAGTGACGCATGACTCAGAATAATAACAGTGCCATAGTTGTAAATCATGTAGAATGACGTTCCTGTAATTAAGGACAACATTACAAATACGAAGAGAAACAATAGAATCCAATATACTTAGTAGTCAAATGAAAATAGTAGAACATGAGTAGGGATCGTAGGAATAGGAATGACGAAAACCTATTTCAATTTGTTCACAATTCGATAAAGATTGGAGAAGTTTCATTCAATTTTAGATGGGAGCTTATGGTAGCTACCTTGAGACGAAGCCAAAGTCGACTTAGCAATAATAATCGAGTTGAGAGAGGGACACGGCGTGGTATGAATATCTTCTGTCTGTGTACAACAAGTGTGGCATTGAAGAGAAGACACGACTTTGACCAAATCTCAAAACTAGCACTGGCAGAATAAATAGCTAGTAATAGAGCTCCTTCAATACCATCATGAGAATTTTGGAGTCAGAGAGTGAGTGATTGAAGTGCAGTGGAGATATTAGAGGGCGATAGAGTGTCAGCCGTGTAATTATCATTGCAATTGCATTCTCAACCTTTCTTCATTTTTGACTTCAGTGTCTGTGGCCCAGCCTGCACAATAGTCAAATGATGCTAGGCTAGAACCAACAGTCCTGCAGGTTACGTAGGATATGCCATCGCCTTCTCCTAACTCTGCACACATTGTAGTTACTCTATGATTAAGGAATGCAGATAGCACAGAATCACAGTCAGCCAACCAACAGAAAGTTAACTCTCGCTACATTAAAAATTAAACACCTCCATAACATTACGACTTACATGGCCAGAGAGTTGGCAATTTAACTGTGCGGAAAAACATGCAGTGGGAATGGGAAGTTTCCTACAGCAGAGCCATTAACAGTCTGCAGAGGTTGATCCTAATTTACGATCTCATTTTTAACAAGTGTCATGTCTTTTGCTAAGCAAGCGTGCATAAGGCAATGGCAGCAAACATTCTTCTCGCGAACAGATAAAAGTCTTATTAAATATCATAAGTGTAAATCTACTTTGAATTACTTGTAAAATGCACCAAGCCACTGCTGATTACATTGCAACTGTGCATTTTGTTCCTCACTTTCATATAATATCTTTTCCTGCACTTTTATGAATTTAATTCCATTATTATTAAAATCACACTGTACTAACCACAAGTTCTTTTGCCAACATTTAATGATTTTAATTTACTCTGTCGACTCTACAGACATTTACACTGCAGTGGTGTTGGAAATGATAGTGATAACTTGATTATGATTACGTATGAAACAAAACGCAACCTCGAAAGGTAAAAATGGAAGTCATAATTAACAGACAATTTCCACAAGGAATTCATTTCACCTTAATCTAATATCTCTAACTAACTCACTTTTATATAGAGCTATATAGTCTAGTCATGTCAATGATATAAGTGCAGAGTACCTAAGTGACTACAGACAGACTAAGATAAAGTATACTTATACTTGCTAATGTGATGTACTCAGTGCTTTACGACGTTTCTGCTTGTTCTTGTATGCACGTACTACTTCCCATTTCCCCTATTTATGATAAATCTTGACGTATTGCTAAGCAAAGGGAAAAATGTGGTGCTATGAAATGCAGCAAGCCAAAAGGCACAACAGCAAGCTGAGCCAGGACATGACAACGTTCGACGACATGACACGAAGCCAGCACTGCTTTGATGATGATGCTTCGTTTCCCTTATTTGTTTCCATTCCACTATCTCTCAAACTATGTGGCTCCCTTCCCTGCTACATAATTATTTACCTTGCCAGCCAGCCGAAGAAATCAAAACAAGTAGTAAGTGAGCACAGAGCCAGTCAAAGCAGAATCTTAAAATCAACTAGATGAGCTTACACATTTTCATTTCTGCTTGAAGAGCCCATACAAAAGCCAATTCTCCAATTGCTTACATTAACCTTTGTCCTTCTGCTTATCATTTCTGTCATGTAATAGCAACAATAATAATGCATCATCATCTTAACTTGCAGCAATCTTGGAAATTACTAGTAACTTTTCTAGAAACCTTTTTGCTCGTAAGCGAAGCAAAAATTCCTACACACATTGCAAACTAAACAGTAATAATAAAGTGAAACTGCATCCATATAAGTTGTTCTATCAGAAAAAAAATACATGTTTTCTTAAAATGTATTCTTACTATTCAACATTCGACTGACTGGGCAGCTAGCTTAAAAATTAATAATTTTATGAAAGTATTTCCTAAAAAGAAATCTTCATATTTAATATGAGTACAATCAAGTGTTAAATGAAACGTATATAAACGTCTCCCAAATTCCAATGCATAAGAATTTGGCTCTAGGAAAGCAAAAAAATTATGACACACTTTTATTTGAAATTGTCTATATGTATTAGAGAAGGATGGTGCTGACTTGCTCATGAATTGCACGAAATTGTATTGAGTGAAACATTTGGAGAACAATGGCTGGTAGTTGGTGCTAGATAAAAGCACCGTTATGGAGATTACATATTGAGTCATTGGTTTCTAGTCCAACAAACTAATTCAAGCCAAGTAAGTCAAAGAATCCAGACAAGAGCCTAATTTGGTTGAAGACGCTACAAAATGAATTGCTGTATAATGCATGTCAATGATGTGGATGTCAAAGTCAGGCCAAGCCGCCTGCCCAGTCACCAAAGTCTCCATTTTTATTCTTTAGTTGCGACGCACAGAGGATTAATCGTGTTTCATGTGCCACAATCTAAGCCGATACTCGATATACACAATCGTTATGTCATTTCCACTAGAGCCATAGATCAGGCATCGTTACATGTAGAGCACCATGCGCCAACGCAACTCTCAATAACAATGCAATGCAATAGATCTCTTCCTATCCTAGTCTCTTTCTCCATATTGGCCGTCACTTGATTATCAAATACGTAGAAGGGCATTGCTTATATGTGCAAATGGCATTACAAAGGATTCTTTTAGGCCAAATCATTTCAATTCCGTCCAACACAGAAACACCCAGGCACTCATTCTTCACCCTCACACACATCAAACGCCATGCCCCGAGTCATAGAAGCCGTAAAACTTTATTTGACTTGAAAAAATATACTTAGCTTCCCTTTCTTTTCCCTCCAAAAGGGATAAATCAAGTTTTACTTAAAAGTGAACGCTTGTTTAAGACAGACATATACTTATGCACTTTTGGCTATACCTACTTATTATTACAGTCACTCAAGCACAGTTGTTAATTTGCTAATACCAATGTCTCCGTTCATTACGCCACATCTTACACTAACAAATAATATTGTGTAGGAAGTTACCACACTTCTTTAGAGTGTGATCCTTATGTTAACATTTAACCATTTCCAAAGGAAAGAACACCGTTGGTGGCAGCTGGGATTCTTGTTACCAGTGCAATTTTGATAAAACTTAAAATGAAGGTAGTCCTTACAAAGC